>JAJIBD010028264.1:0-15380 GCA_021461705.1 Cryptotis parvus
GCAGATCAAAAGTGGATTAAAGATCTCAATATCAGACTTGAATCCATAAAGTACATTGAAGAAAATATAGGAAAAACCCTCCATGACATTGAAGCTAAAGGCATCTTCAAAGATGAAACATCTCTAACAAAGCAACTAGAAGAAAAGATAAATATATGGGACTACATGAAACTAAAAAGCTTCTGCACCTCAAAAGAAACAGTGACTAAGATACAAAAGCAGTCCACAGAATGGGAAAGAATATTCACCCAATACTCATCTGATAAGGGGTTAATATCCAGGATATATCAGGCACTGGTAGAACTTTACAAGAAGAAAACAAAACAACCCCATCAAAAAATGGGGAGAAGAAATGAACAGAAACTTCAGCAAGGAAGAAATTCGAATGGCCAAAAAACATATGAAAAAATGCTCATCATCACTAATCATCAGAGAGATGCAAATCAAAACAACAATGAGATACCATTTTACACCACAGAGACTGGCACATATTCAAAAGAACAAGAACAACAAGTGCTGGCGTGGGTGTGGGGAAAAGGGGACACTCATCCATTGTTGGTGGGAATGCCGGCTGGTACAGCCTTTCTGGAAAACAATATGGACATTCCTCCAAAGACTAGAAATTGAACTCCCATTTGACCCAGCCATACCACTCCTGGGAATCTACTCTGGGAAACCAAAAATACGCAGCGGAAACACCATCCCTACTTTTATGTTCATAGCAGCATTATTCACAATAGCCAGAATCTGGAAGCAACCCGAGTGCCCGAAAATAGATGACTGGATAAAAAAGCTTTGGTACATCTACACAATGGAATACTATGCAGCTGTTAGGAAAAATGAAGTTATAAAATTTGCCTACAAATGGATGGACATGGAGAAGATTATGTTGAGCGAAATTAGCCAGAAGGAGAGAGACAGTTACAGAATGACTGCATTTATCTGCATAACATAAATATATAGGTACATATTATGATACCAATATCCAAGGTCAAGTGAAACATACATCAGGAGGTTCTGTCAAAGGTGGAAATTATCACAAACGTGTGGGAGTCAGAGGCTAGGTAAGACAGAAAATGGAATAGTGTGCTAACAATTGTGAGGGTACTAATGCCAACCTAGAACTGAGCATTAAATAGAGGCAAAAGGATACACATGACAACCCTTTAATGTATGTTTTGTAATCCATAGTCTGGAGAGGAAGGAAAAGAGAAAGATAGAGAAATGGAAAGAAATAAAGAACCTGCCATGGAGGAGGGCTGGGGGGAGGGGGGAGGGAACCGGGACGTTGGTGGTGGGAGATGGGCACTGGTGGCGGGATGGGTGCTGCTACACTGTATGACCAAAACCCAAATATGAACTTTTTAATTGTATATCTTTGTAATTGTAAAAATAAAAAAATTAATTAAAAAAAAAAAAACACAAAAAAAAAAAAAAAAGAATGTGTCAAATTATCAGTATGAATACTTAACCACTCAACTCTACTATCAAGGCACTACCAGAAGAAAGTTATCCCAGATATACATACCAAGGAGGTGGCAGGATACAGCTTATGACTTTGGAAATGTTGGAAATGCTTGAGAAGTTGGAAATGCTTCATTAAATGGTTCAGAAAGTTTTAGACACAAAACCTAGAAGCTTGTCAGGGTCTCGGGCAAGATTTGAAGTATAGTAGTCTAACCATCTCCTGCCAATCTCCTATTCAATTTCCATCTCTTCATAGTCCTTATTCTTGGAAGAGTTAGAAAAGCACGGGTGACTGCACACAGGAGGCTTTATTTGGGAAAAGGTTCCCACCTGAAAAACTGGCCCCCAATGACTGGTACTTACAAAGTGAGATTGAGCCCTTTTATCAGAATCACATAGGCAACTAGCTAAAATGCAGATTTTGTGTGCCACACAAATTGTTCAGCTTACATGAAGCACAGGTGCTCACTGGAAGTACTACTTTTTATTTTTAAAACTTTTTAAAAATGGTTAAAATAAAGTACAAAATCATGACAATGAGGATAAACCCTCACCAGTTTTCTTTGTGACTGTTTCGTTTCTTAATGAAATTTAATATATGGTCTATCCCTTTGGCCTTATTAATATAAAGTGTAATACAAAGTGATCATTATATATATATATAGTTTTTTAGAGCCACACCTGGCTGTTGCACTTAGGATTCATTCCTGGTGGGAATTTGGGGGACCATATGGGACAAGAGGGTTGGAACTGGGTCAGCTGTACCAGTTCTGCGGCATGCAAGGCAAGTACCTACTCACAGTACCAACTCTGATCCCTAGAATATATATTTTAATGGGTCTTCTATTTTCCTTGGAATATTTTTTGTTTGAATTTACCTTATCTTCAAATGAGAAGGTAACAGTAAGAACCATAGATGTTCTATTGCTGGAAATTATAGTTGAATAGCTTGTACTGTAGCAGTGAAACCAGGGCAAGCTTCCTTGCATTTCAAGTACTGTTTACAAATCCCTAAGACATAATGCCTTTCTTATGAATTTCTGAAGTGGGGAGGGGGTCATGTGTAAAAAACCTAAACAGTAAAATCCAGAGGTGCTCAACAAATTTTTGGAGCGCCCACAAATCTCACCACAAATGTATTACCTGTCTTGTTTCTGTCTCCCTTCTTTCACTTTCTTCTCTTCTTCAATGGTGCTAAGGATCAAAACTGGGCTCACTTATCCCAAGGAGTGTTCCAGCCCTGACCCAGACCCGATCTTCTTCTTAATCAAGGTGTTCTATACCCGTTATCAAGTGTCCTCTAAGCCTCCAATATTCTTCCCTTGATTGGAAAGGCCTTTCCATCGTCCTCAACAGCTGAAAGAAACTCCACTTCTCAAGCACCAGTCCAAATAACATCTCTTCTTTGGCCTCCTCTAAAGCTTCTCTCCTATTTAGACGGCTAAAACTCTGATGGAATATAGTTCTCTCACAATGCACGTGTTAATAAACATGTTCTCGCGCTTAATGGGAAGAGCTGGCCCTATAAGAACAGTGTGTTCAATCCTTCCCCCACTCTGCAGAGTCCTAGGCTCTACAAAGAGCTGGGGGCCAGCACCTACTCAGGTCCAGCCCTCTGATCTGCGGCCCGCAGCTCCGCAAGGCTCCGGTAGGGGCGGAATTGCCACGCAGCTGGCCGCAGCGCACGGGACGCGTTCCTGTTGGTCAGTCCAGTGCCAAGGCCCCTTCCCCACCAGACCCAAGAGCGAAGCTCTGTCTCGAGACCGGGGCGACTTCGGATCGGGGCCTGTACGGCGGCATATACGCCAAAGACAGGTCTGGGGTTGCGCAACAGCTCTAGTGACCCCCAACTCCTCCAGTCGCAGCCTTACGCCCAGGAAAGTTACTGAGAGTCCGTTTGGACAGAAGGTGTGAGCGACTGGGCGAGAGCGCCAGAAGCGGGTGAGGGATGGGAGGAACTTTCTAGCAAAGTGGGTGTTATGAGGCTAGTACATGAGGGAAGAAACCCGACAGGCCTTAGGCTTTTACGGAAACGCTCTTATCTCTTACATGGGACATTCGGTTTCCCTAAGGCGCCGGGTCTCTTCACACTGACATTTGTATCCTCTAGAAAAAGACAAACCTTGAGCGCGGCGTGACGAACGCGCCTCGCAGCCTCCGGGGTATAGTCTGCAAACCCGCCGCGGGGCGTCCAACCCCGCCTAGAAGGTCTAGGAGCAGCAGAGCAACCGCGCCCGCCCTCGTCTTCGGCTATTGGGCGCCGAACCGCTAAGCCCTTCGCCCGCTGGGACGTCCGCTCGGGAACGCCCCTCCGGCTCCCGCCGCGCCGCCGGTAGCCGGGACTCGCCCGGGCGCCGGCTGTGGAACCCCCCCGCGACAGCCCGCCCGCCCCCAGGCCCCGCCCCAGGCCCCCGCCCCAGGCCCCGCCCCAGGCCGCCCCCAGCGCCCGCCCCTCGCTGGGCTCAGGCGGGTCCGGACCTTCCCCGGCGCTTCCTGAGGTTTCGGGAATCGAAACCCAGAGATTCGCAAAGCGTCCGGAATGCGCGGACATTGACTTCCGCGGAGCCGTGATCGCCCTGGTTTCCCTCCGAAGACCAGGCTACGGTTAGAAGAGAAGTCGTGAAGAGTTCAAGAGGTCTAAGATTAAAAGTCCACAGAGTCACTGACTCTGAGGGGTCTGAGGAGAAATACTGACGTGGGGAAGTTGCGCTCGTAAAGCGCCCTGAGTCGTGATCCATTTGGAGGGTCACTTGGGACTCTTGGGCCCGTTTCCGTGTCCCTTCGTCACCAAGGACCAAAAAGACGAGAGGCGTGGGCGGAGAGGACTGGACGTGAGTCAGATAATCTGTGTGAACACACAGGCAGAGGCGAAAGTGCGCGCACCCGCACGCACGCACACACCACACACACACACACACGCATCCACATCCACCGCCCCCGGGACCCGTCCCAGTCCGCGCGCCTTAGGTCCGTTCCTCTCCGGGCGGATCGCCCAGCTCCGCTAGAGCTCGGCCAGGAGGGGGCGGGTCGGTACAGCGCCCTATGCAAATGAGGGGTGTGGCCAGAGCGCTGCGCCGGGGCCCCGGAAGCGCGGAGAGGCCCAGTATAAAAAAGTACTGAAGACATTTCCCCCAGCACAACTGCTAAAGCTCCAGAGACCAGAGCGTGCGCAGCGGCGTCCCTCAGCAGCTGGAGCCGCCACCTCCCTAGACCACCGCAGCTGAGGCGGCGGCGGCGTGGCGGGGGGTGAGGGGCGGGAGTAGCCTGCGCCGGCGGCCCGGGGTCTGAGCGAGGACTCAGTTACTCGCCGCTGTGCCGGGTGCGCAACTCGCCGCCGCTCCAGACGGTGTAGCTGGGCCGCCTCGCGGTTCCTCGCTCGCTGAGCTCCTCGAAGGGGCGGCCGCCTCCAGGTGACACAGACGGGACTCCGCTTGCGCTTTCCTGATGCATCAGAGATACTTTTTGGTGCGGGGCTGCTCTTGAGGGTCGCGGCGCGTGGCGGGGAGCACGGGGTGCGGGGGGGCGGGGGATCCCCGGGAGCAAACCCTGATTTGGGGGGCCAGCGGGCTGTGGGCGCGCTCTTTCCTCTGAGGAAAGAAGCTTGGGGGGTAAGTTCTCATCCCCCTATTTCCCTCCTTTTTATACATCTTCTAGGACTGACCAAGACCAGGTGTCGTCGTTTGGCGGCCCCTTCATGGCGGAGGGCGAAGGGTACTTTGCCATGGCCGAAGACGAGCAGCCCGGCGGCCCCTACATCCCTATGGGCGGCGAGTTCTGTGGCGAGTTGAGGCGGCGACTTGGGCGGGCACTGCCTGGACTATTGCGAAAGCCCCACATCGCACTGTAACGTGCTGAGTTGGGAGCAAAGTGCAGCGGCTGGACGGGCTGCTGAGCGAGACCATCCCGATCCACGGGCGCGGCAACTTCCCCCACTCTGGAGCTGCAGCCCAGCCTCATCGTCAAGGTGGTTCGCCGGCGTCTGGCGGACAAGCGCATCAGCGTCCGCGACGTGCGCCTCAACGGCTCGGCCGCCAGCCATGTCCTGCACCAGGACAGCGGCCTGGGCTACAAGGACCTGGACCTCATCTTCTGCGCGGACCTGCGCGGCGAGCAGGAATTTCAGACTGTGAAGGACGTCGTGCTTGACTGCCTGTTGGACTTCTTTGCCCGAAGGGGTGAACAAAGAGAAGATCACACCCCTCACGCTCAAGGTAAAGCGCCCCCCGATCTAGCGGGGTAACGCTGGAGACTTAAGTGAGGAAACCCCTGGAACGGTGGGCGCCCCAACTGGGCTGTTGGCTTTCTTAATGAGTCCAGAGAGGTGCGGGGATGGCGTGCGATAATTCCGTTTCCCTAGTGTTCCAGAGACACCACTTGCTTCCTCTGCTCGCCCTCCACCCCCTCTCCCTCCTCTCCCCTCCTCCTTCCCTTCCTCCTTTCCCTCTTCCTCCTCTCCCTCCTCCCTTACCCCCTTCTCAGGTCTTCCTCCTCCCCTCCCCCTTTTTTTTCCAAAAACTCCGCTTTCCTGGCTTGAGGCTGCTTCTACAGTCAGGTGGAAGATTGAAACGACAAAGAATTGTTATTGAGTCAGTTTGGGATTTGATCTTTAGGAAAAGTGTAGTCTCTTTGTGTCGAGGCTTGTGCCCGTGCCTTCGGACTGCCTTCACATCTGGGTGGGTGGGAGCGCTTGCGGAAGGTCCAGGAGCAGGGGTTGTCTTTGCCTCCAAACTCCCTGAGGGCCCGAATTTAGTTACTTTTGGGCTGTAACTCGCTGAGCAGCTCTGGAAGGACTGGATACCGTGATAGATCGCAAGGGGGGCCAGGGAGACTGGGTGATTATGGATAACGGTGAACAAGAGGCTTGATCAACTTTTCACAGTGTGACCATCTGTCTTTTAAGTACTGTTGTTGTGTGTGGCTGTTTTAAGAAATTTGTGCTATTTTTTTTTTAAAGAAATGAGACTATTAAAAAACATTTCAAATGTCAGACATGACAACAGAACCTCTGAGTACTGCATTTTGTCTGCCAAAAGCCTCAAACTATTACTTCTCGTCTCTTTCCCAGACAGTAAAACCACTCGTTAAATTTTTGTTGTTGTTGTTTCCAGAAGACATGTTTAAGCTTGTAGGTAGTGTTTTGGCCGAAACTTGACAAAAAGGGAATGAGGAAAACGATTCAGTTGTGAAGAGGTTGTATTTATTTATTACTTACTGGCTTGCTTATCTTCTTGCTTTATCTTTTAAATTTTAGGAAGCTTATGTGCAGAAAATGGTTAAAGTGTGCAATGACTCTGACCGATGGAGTCTTATATCCCTGTCAAACAACAGTGGCAAAAATGTGGAACTCGAAATTTGTGGATTCTCTCCGGAGGCAGTTTGAATTTAGTGTGGATTCTTTTCAAATCAAATTAGACTCTCTGCTTCCTTTTTTTACGAATGTTCAGAGAACCCAATGACTGAAACATTTCACCCCACCATAATTGGAGAGAGTGCTCTATGGAGATTTCCATGAAGCCTTTGATCACCTTTGTAACAAGATCATTGCCACCAGGAACCCAGAAGAAATCAGAGGGGGGTGGCCTGCTAAAGTACTGTAACCTCTTAGTGAGGGGCTTTAGGCCTGCCTCTGATGAGATCAAGACCCTGCAGAGGTATATGTGTTCCAGATTTTTTCATTGACTTCTCAGACATCGGAGAACAGCAGAGAAAACTGGAGTCCTATTTGCAGAATCACTTTGTGGGGTTGGAAGACCGCAAGTATGACTATCTCATGACCCTTCACGGAGTGGTGAATGAGAGTACAGTGTGCCTGATGGGACATGAAAAGAAGACAGACTTTTAAACCTTATCACTATGCTGGCTATCCGGGTGCTAGCTGACCAAAATGTCATACCTAATGTGGCTAATGTCACTTGCTATTACCAGCCGGCCCCCTATGTAGCGGATGCCAACTTTAGCAATTACTACATTGCCCAGGTCCAGCCAGTATTCACGTGCCAGCAGCAGACATACTCACTTGGCTACCCTGTAATTAAGAATTATTTAAAAATGTCCTGTGGGGAAGCCATTCCTGACATATTGGAGGACCAAAAAAAAAAAAGAAAAAAGACTTAGGGATGTGTTTTGTGCAATGATGATGATCTGCTCCTGGTTTTAATCATGGTAAAGCTTATGTGTCGCTTCATAGGTACTCGAAGTATGACCTCAAAATGACACTTGTGGCTCCTGTAACAACCTTCCCATCTAATTCTGCCCAACTTGAATTTTATCCTCAAACAAGAGGCCTGACATTAAAAGGAGCCAGGTTCTCCTAAAATACTAAGGGAATAATGCTTGATGACAATATGGGTTTGCAGTACCTGCTCCCATAGCTTGCCATAAGGGAAGAAGAGTGAAGAGTTTCTAATAAGATGGATTTCAAAAAAAGGAAAAGATAGAGGGAAAAATGGTCTCATGCCCACTTAGTTGTTAAGTATAGTGTACCTGATGGGGCATGAATGAAGACAGACTTCAGGTTCAGTTAGTAACCATAAGTAAATACCAACACTAAGGTTACTCTGTGAGGCTTGTAGCAAATGCTTTTTGTGGACCTATCATTGTGTTAACAGAAACAACTTGCTCTGACCAAACAGTAGTAGGTTGATGCAGTTCTCAAGACAAATAGCAGAATTTAAGATGATCCAATCTATTATTTCCAGCTGCATGTGTAGTTCACATTTTTAAAATGTGAAAATGCGTATAAAAACAGCTGTAGCAAAGTATGCTCAAGGACCAAAGATTTACTAGATAAGAAATACCCCTGTAGAAGAGATTATAGAATATAAAGAGTTACTATATTTCTTACACACCAATCCATATACGTCAAAGTGCCTGTTGCCTTCTGAAAATTTGAAGTGAGAAAATTTTATGGTTTAATGACTTATTTTATCAGGGACTCAAAATAAAATATAAGCTTGTGAATTGTGGAGGAAATGCCCTATTTTTCTCAGCAAACATGTGTATAAAGTAAACATTGTTGGTGTGATTACCTTAGGTACATGTGTATATGTGGGTGTGCATTATGTGTATATTACATGTCACAAATATGTACATATACATATGTATATGTATACACAACAATTGACTGGTCTAGAATAATGTAGCAAATAGGAATTGATTAAATATTATGTATGTTTATGTTTTCAACAGGGTGACATGCAATTTGGGTATATTGCAGTGATAATTAAAACCACGCTCTAAAAATTAAAAGAGGAAAACATAATATATTTGATAGGAAAACAGAGATTATACTTTTTTTAGTGAGTGATTTTATTTTCCTTTTTTGTGAGCCATAGAATTTTACAAATGGGAGACTATTTGGCAGAGCACTCTTTTTACGGAACTGCCATTTTGGCAGTTTGAACCCTTTTATTTCTTGTAATACTTGCATGCTTCAATGGTATATAATCCAGTGGATCTTGGAGCAGTAATAATCTATTTAAATCCCTGACTGCTAAAAAGAATTTCTGGTGATCTGAACACTACTTATTATTATTTAAATGAAGTTTTTAATGAATGCGTTCTGCATTCTAGGACCACTAGAATTTAGTAAATGTGAAATCCTTTTTAAAGAGTATTTGCACAATTGCTTAAAATTTATATGAGATGTATATTATATATAAAATTTTATAAATTCATGCCAATATGAAGAATCTTTAATCTGGTTATCACACTGCATTTAAATGTTTAGTACTGTACTTTAAATTCAATCATTTTGCATTGAATGAACTTCAACTTTTATTTTCTCTTTCCCAAGAGACCAGTTATATCTTATGAATGAACATACATTATTATTTCAGTTTATGATAGCCAGTCCTAAAAAAACCATTCCTGCTCCCAACTCTTAATTCGGATAGCCACTGGTCTCTGAAAATGCATTTGTGTAGAATAAAGATAAAATACAAAAGCCTTCCTTTGTATTGTGAAACAACCACATAATCCCACCCAATCCCAGTGGATGACTGCTTATTATGATTATTCCTCTTAAGGACCAGCCAGATTTTCTGTCAGTTAAAGAGGTAATGAGGAAAATAATAGCATCATCCTATCCACGATATGATTTTGTTTTGTTGGATATTACCCAGTTGCTCACTGCTGTGTTAATTCATCTGAACTGCATTTTGGGCATCTTTCTTTGAAGCCTTAATAGGAACTTGATGGGTTTGCTTGTAGCAGCTTCCCTGTGGAATTCTTCTGTGCTGTAACAGCTACTGCACTGCCATTCACTGATTCCTAGAGAATTCTTTCTCCCATGTTGGCTAAGCCTCCTCCTCACTCCAGCCCTAGGTTTGAAAATTACTTGTGGATTGCCAGGAAATAATATTCCCATTTTCAAATTAGATCTTATAATTCACTGTCAGAAACCAGAGTTCCACCAGCATACCTTTGGAAAGTTCTAAAATGTATGGGAAGTCGGAATTCTTGGGAACACTGGGAAGCTGGTGATCAGCTTTATTGACAAATGTGTTGTCCACTATTTCAAAAAATACCTTGATGTTATCTATAGTAACAATCTGATGTTAACTTTTGATACAGATTTTTGTTTGAATTAGCATCATTTTGAACATGTGCTTTCATTTATTTTTCTCAAGGTTGGTTGGTTTGTTTTATCCTTGCTAACTCCAGGGTTGGGAGAGTAGTTGAAAGTGTCAGCCCTTGGCATTCCACATAGACTATACTCAATACAACTTTCCGCATTTACTTTAAAATATATAATTTATTTCTTTTGTTTGTACTATAGTCTTGTGCATACGTAGCTGAACAGACAGTAGAATCTCTATTTCTGGAAGTGTGGCTGAAAATCTGAATGTCCTGGGAGAGAGAGTCATGTATAGGTTCACGAAAAGCAACAGCTCTCAACTCCTGATCAGTGCCTGTGATTTGCTTGCTTGTGTGTTTATCTGGTCTAGTGTAGTGTGCTATACTTTAAAACAGGAGGAAGTTTTATCTTCTGGAGGCTCTCACCTGTCCAGTCTGGCATGTCAGAGAACATTTGACCTGTGACAGTGCCCTTTGACAAAAGTTTACTTCATTTGCATTAAATCTAGTTGCCTCAAGATATTCCTACATCAAGATGGACTTTACCTTTCCAGAAATGGGATCAAGTATCTGCTTACTTAAGTAATGGGTGGACTATTTTAATGTGACTCAAAAATTTTAAAGGATGGAAGACTCTAAGCCTAGGAGGAAATGAAACATGACTATGTTGGTTTTTGCCACCCTTTTCTGTTTGCTTGTCATTGGTTGCTTTACTGTGCATAAAGTCGTTTTTTAAAACAATGCTTGTCAAATAAATATTGTGAACTATTTTGTAAGTGAAATGTATTATATTGAAAACTGTCAGCAGCAATTCAAAATAAACTTTTTTGTTATTTGAAGATGAAATGTGTTAGATGAACCAAAAAAGCAAAAAAAAAATTTCATATATAGCACCTATTTGAATATAACCTTTAAGATTTCTTATAGCATACCCTTTTAAGTGCTAAGAAAGAATCTGTAATATTTTGTAATAATGGCTTGCTAACAAAAGTCCGTGGTAAAAAAGTACAAAGTTGGAAGATGTCAAGGTAACTTGGCGAGATTTGCCGCAAAGCTTTACAGAATGGAGGAGGCTCTGCCCGGCTGTCTCTCCGCCTCTGCAACCATTGCCTGCTCTGAGACCTGTTGCAGCAAGCTGCATTTTGGGGATACTTTTCGAATACTTTGACTTTAGACTGTCACAGGTAGAAAAGGACTTGATGGAGAATAGACTAAAAACTGACATGTTTAAATCAGTACTGGAGGGAACAGATTGTGAATTTTGTTTACAGCATCCAATATTTGGATTTTTTTTGTAAATAAAAAGAAATTATTTTTTTTCTATTGATCTGTGTCTGTCATCTTTGGTGTCTGCATTGACTGAAGATAGTGTCTTCTGAATCTGATTATGTTCAAAAGAAAAGACAAAAAGTAGTACATAGAAACCAGCTTCTAGAAAATCTCCAGTTGGAGTACCATAAATTAAAATTTCTATTTTTTTCAGTCAGCCATTCTCTGATTTCCTCAGTTCAAAGAGAGTCTTGTTAATTGTAACAAAATCTTATTTGGCTATTAGAAGATTAAAGTTACTTAGAAGTCAGGATTGTTTACATTATCAGTAGAGGCTCATAACTAGACTACATCCCTAAGTAGGTCTTGGATTTAATGTGTAGCTCATGTTGAAATGGATATATATATATATATATATATATATATATATATGAAATATATGTATTTAATGGATATATATTTGTATGTGTGCACACTATCATATATAAAGATTCATTACAGCATATGTATATATATTCGCTTATATGCTATATCAAGTAAAGCATATGTGTATATGTATATGTATATATGCTATACTTGAGGCTTTAAATTGTTTTCAGAAAAAATAAAGTTTTCAGTGTTTTGATATTGAAAGCCAGTAATGGAAGTGGAAGTGGAAGAGCAGTCATAGGCCCATGTGTGTGTAGTGGTTCAAAGAAATATCCTTTTTGATAGACATTTAGTACTCTCACATCACCAGTTCAAATTGTAAGTGGGTATACATAAATTTTAAATTTTAATATATTATTTTGTTATTTATTAATCTCATACTAATAGGATGAGATTTTTGGTCACCCTAGACTAGTATATAAACTTTTTAAAGAATTTAAAGATGTTGAGTAGAATGAATGCTTGGTACTGCTTATATAATAAGGCCACTAATGGTATTATTAGAAAAAAAGCTTCCCTTTTTTCTAATATATAAAAGCTTCCCTCACATACCATAAAAAAATACCAGGCAATTATTTGGTTTGACAAAGGTATTACTGTGTCATTCTCTTTGTTGACAACTTCATCTTGTAACCAGTCCCTCACATGTCTGTAGTCATGAAATAATTGTGTTAAACTGGTAGAAAAGGGGAAGTTTGTATTAAAATCCTCCAAAACTTAAATATACCCCATTATTTCTAGTTGAATTACCAGGTAGCACTTAGCTAATCCTGAAATAACCCACCCTTTCTTTACTTAGGAACCCATTTACTAAACATTTATTTCCTTTCAGAAGAAATAAGACAGAAAGGAAAAAGGAGTATTGAAATAACAGCTTTAATATATAAAGTAGGATAAGAATTACCAACATCATCACTTATGGAGTCAGAATGATAGTACAGCAGATAAGGGGCTTGCCTTGCACACAATCAACACGCTTTATATTCTCTGCAGCAAATTTGGTCTCCCAAGAACTTCCCAAAATGACCCTGAGTGCAGAGCCATGAGTCAGCCCTGACTTTCCCCAAAGCAAACCTAAAAAAAATTAATGAATTTTCTTCTGAGAAATAAGTAAATAAGTTGTGTGAATGCCCTTTATTCTGGTAGCAATTTGGGTAAGGATAGCAATTTTAAATCATATTAAATGGTAATTGTTTTCATCGAACAGGTCCAGCTCTTGGTTTCTAGTTCTAGTCTCCCAACACTATACCCATCTCATTGAAAAGTGGCTAAACAAAGAACTGATGCAAAGAATATGCCAGAGAAACACTTATAGTTCCAAAGAATGAAGGTTTACTCAAAAGGATTAGGGTGGTAGTAGATAATAACCAAAGTATAAAATACCTTATGAATCCACAGAAATAGGTTCTGGTTGAATAAACACATACATAGATCAGAGACTTTATTTTTGTGCAGAATTCAAAGTAATCTTTGTAGACACTGCCCCCTCTAGGAGGTAGAATTTAATTTCTTTTCTCTTAATTGTGAATTGTGCAATGACTTTATTCCTAAGTGTGGAGTTTGAAAAACAGGAGAAAGAGTTCTGCATAGATCAGTGAAGAAACCTGGCAAAATGCTACATAAGCGGTTATCATGGTGATATAGCATGTACCCTTGTTATGGGGTGAAACGGCATTGTATCCTTGTGGCATTCCTTCTCTGAGACCATATATTTGTCTAATCATAAGAAAAATATTAGGACATCTTTTGGGGACTTTCTGTAAAATGTCAAATTAGTACTCAAGACATCAAAACACAGGAAAGGAAATCTGAAAACTGTAGCACCCCAGAGAAGCCTCTAAAGATACCTGATAATGAAATTTGATATTGTTTTCTGGAAGGAATCCTTGAATAGAATAGGACATTTAGCATAAAAACAGGGAAGAAATATAGAATAAAGTATTCCTTATAACAAATGCATCATACTGATGTCGTACATTAATGATGGGAAAAGTATATGTGAGAATATATTGTTATTATCTGTACCATCACATCTTTCCATAAATAAGAATAACTTTGTTGTGTTCATGCTTTAGTTGTACATTTGATATACACGCTACATTAAGCTCATCACTGAAAATCCCATTCTATCATTCAATGTTCATTTTTTTCCCTTTTGTTTATAATCATACCATCCTGATTTCACCTGACATTTTTTGTGCTTGAAGTTTTAGAACAGGTTAATAACTGAAAGTAAAATAAAGTGTTTTACTCCAAATTTTAAGTGATATTTTACCTACAAGTTTTAGAAAGAAGGAGAGCACTCAAAGTGAGCTGAATTTTTGGAGTGTATAGAATGAAAGAATTTTTTTGTATTTTCAAAGGAGATATACTAAATGTAAGTGCAAGCCATTGTGTAGTATTTATAATCATGGAGTTCTAAAATGAGCCAATAGAAAGAATATTCACCCAATACTCATCTGATAAGGGGTTAATATCCAGGATATATCAGGCACTGGTAGAACTTTACAAGAAGAAAACAAACAACCCCATCAAAAAATGGGGAGAAGAAATGAACAGAAACTTCAGCAAGGAAGAAACCGAATGGCCAAAAAACATATGAAAAAATGCTCATCATCACTAATCATCAGAGAGATGCAAATCAAAACAACAATGAGATACCACTTTACACCACAGAGACTGGCACATATTCAAAAGAACAAGAACAACAAGTGCTGGCGTGGGTGTGGGGAAAGGGACACTCATCCATTGTTGGTGGGAATGCCGGCTGGTACAGCCTTTCTGGAAAACAATATGGACATTCCTCCAAAGACTAGAAATTGAACTCCCATTTGACCCAGCCATACCACTCCTGGGAATCTACTCTGGGAAACCAAAAATACGCAGCGGAAACACCATCCTTACTTTTATGTTCATAGCAGCATTATTCACAATAGCCAGAATCTGGAAGCAACCCGAGTGCCCGAAAATAGATGACTGGATAAAAAAGCTTTGGTACATCTACACAATGGAATACTATGCAGCTGTTAGGAAAAATGAAGTTATAAAATTTGCCTACAAATGGATGGACATGGAGAAGATTATGTTGAGCTGAAATTAGCCAGAAAGGAGAGAGACAAGTTACAGAATGACTGCATTTATCTGCATAACATAAATATATAGGTACATATTATGATACCAATGTCCAAGGTCAAGTGAAACATAGATCAGGAGGTCCTGTCAAAGGTGGAAATTATCACAAACGTGTAGGTTTCAGGAGGCTAGGTAAGACAGAAAATGGAACAGTGTGCTAACAATTGTGAGGGTACTAATGCCAACCTAGAACTGAGCATTAAATAGAGGCAAAAGGATACGCATGACAACCCTTTAATGTATGTTCTGTAATCCATGAGTCTGAGAGAGGAAGGAAAAGAGAAAAGATAGAGAAATGGAAAGAAAATAAAGAACCTGCCATGGAGGAGGGCTGGGGGAGGGGGAGGGAACCGGGGACGTTGGTGGTGGGAGATGGGGCACTGGTGGCGGGATGGGTGCTGCTACACTGTATGACCAAAAACCCAAATATGAACTTTTTAATTGTATATCTTTGTAATTGTAAAAATAAAAAAAATTTAAAAAAAAGGTAAAAAAAAAAAAATTTT
>JAJIBD010028265.1:0-39208 GCA_021461705.1 Cryptotis parvus
CCTCGCTGGGCTCAGGCGGGGCCCGACCTTCCCCGGCACTTCCCTGAGGTTTCGGGAATCCGAAACCCAGAGATTCGCAAAGCGTCCGGAATGCGCGGACATTGACTTCCACGTGAGCCGTGATCGCCCTAGTTTCCGAAGACCAGGCTACGGTTAGAAGAGAAGCCGAAGAGTTCAAGAGGTCTAAGATTAAAGTCCACAGAGTCACTGACTCTGAGGGGTCTGAGGAGAAATACTGACGTGGGGAAGTTGCGCCCGTAAAGCGCCCTGAGTCGTGATCCATTTTTGGAGGGTCACTTGGGACTCTGGGCCGCCGTGTCCCTTCGTCACCAAGGACCAAAAAGAGAGAGGCGTGGGCGGAGAGGACTGGACGTGAGTCAGATAATCTGTGTGAACACACAGGCAGAGCAGTGCGCGCACCCGCACGCACGCACACACACACACACACACACGCATCCACATCCACCGCCCCGGGACCCGTCCCAGTCCGCGCGCCTTAGGTCCGTTCCTCTCCGGGCGGATCGCCCAGCTCCGCTAGAGCTCGGCCAGGAGGGGCGGGTCGGTACAGCGCGCCCTATGCAAATGAGGGGGTGAAGCCAGAGCTGCGCCGGGGCCCTGGAAGCGCGAGAGGCCCAGTATAAAAAAGTACTGAAGACATTTCCCCCCAGCACAACTGCTAAAGCTCCAGAGACCAGAGCAGTGCGCAGCGCGTCCTCAGCAGCTGGAGCCGCCACCTCCTTGACCACCGCAGCTGAGGCGGCGGCGGCGTGGGCGGGGGTGAGGGGCGGAGTAGCCTGCGCCGGCGGCCCGGGGTCTGAGCGAGGACTCAGTTACTCGCCGCTGTGCCGGGTGCGCAACTCGCCGCCAACGCTCCAGACGGTGTAGCTGGGCCGCCTCGCGGTTCCTCGCTCGCTGAGCTCCTCGAAGGGGGCGGCCGCCTCCAGGTGACACAGACGGGACTCCGCTTGCGCTTCCTGATGCATCAGAGATACTTTTGGTGCGGCTGCTCTTGAGGGTCGCGGCGCGTGGCGGGGAGCACAGGGGTGCGGGGGCGGGGGATCCCCGGAGCAAACCCTGATTTGGGGGCCAAGCGGCTGTGGGCGCGCTCTTTCCTCTGAGGAAAGAAGCTTGGGGTAAGTTCCTCAACCCCCTATTTCCCTCCTTTTACTACATCTTCTAGACTGACCAAGACCAGGTGTCGTCGTTTGGCGGCCCCTTCATGGCGGAGGGCGAAGGGTACTTTGCCATGGCCGAAGACGAGCAGCCCGGCGCCCCTACATCCCTATGGGGGCGGCGAGTTCTGTGGCGAGTTGAGCGGCGACTTGGGCGGGCACTGCCTGACTATTGCGAAAGCCCCACATCGCACTGTAACGTGCTGAGTTGGGGAGGTGCAGCGGCTGGACGGGCTGCTGAGCGAGACCATCCCGATCCACGGGCGCGGCAACTTCCCCACTCTGGAGCTGCAGCCCAGCCTCATCGTCAAGGTGGTTCGCCGGCGTCTGGCGGACAAGCGCATCAGCGTCCGCGACGTGCGCCTCAACGGCTCGGCCGCCAGCCATGTCCCTGCACCAGGACAGCGGCCTGGGCTACAAGGACCTGGACCTCATCTTCTGCGCGGACCTGCGCGGCGAGCAGGAATTTCAGACTGTGAAGGACGTCGTGCTTGACTGCCTGTTGGACTTCTTGCCCGAAGGGGTGAACAAAGAGAAGATCACACCCCTCACGCCAAGGTAAAGCGCCCCCGATCTAGCGGGTAACGCTGGAGACTTGAGTGAGGAAACCCCTGGAACGGTGGGCGCCCCAACTGGGCTGTTGGCTTTCTTAATGAGTCCAGAGAGGTGCGGGGATGGCGTGCGATAATTCCGTTTCCCTAGTGTTCCAGAGACACCACTTGCTTCCTCTGCTTCGCCCTCCACCCCCTCTCTCCCTCCCTCCTCCTTCCTTCCTCCTTTCCCTCTTCCTCCTTCTCCCTCCCTCCCTTACCCCTTCTTCTTCCAGGTCTTCCTCCTCCCCTCCCCCTTTTTTTTTCCAAAAACTCCGCTTTCCTGGCTTGAGGCTGCTTCCTACAGTCAGGTGGAAGATTGAAACGACAAAGAATTGTTATTGAGTCAGTTTGGGATTTGATCTTTAGGAAAAGTGTAGTCTTTGTGTCGAGGCTTGTGCCCGTGCCTTCGGACTGCCTTCACATCTGGGTGGGTGGGAGCGCTTGCGGAAGGTCCAGGAGCAGGGGGTTGTCTTTGCCTCCAAACTCCCTGAGGGGCCCGAATTTAGTTACTTTTGGGCTGTAACTCGCTGAGCAGCTCTGGAAGGACTGGATACCGTGATAGATCACAAGGGGGCCAGGGAGACTGGGTGATTATGGATAACGGTGAACAAGAGGCTTGATCAACTTTTCACAGTGTGTGACCATCTGTCTTTTAAGTACCGTTGTTGTGTGTGGCTGTTTTAAGAAATTTGTGCTTTTTTTTTAAAGAAATGAGACTATTAAAAACATTTCAAATGTCAGACATGACAACAGGAACCTCTGAGTACTGCATTTTGTCTGCCAAAAGCCTCAAACTATTACTTCTCGTCTCTTTCCCAGACAGTAAAACCACTCGTTAAATTTTTGTTGTTGTTGTTTCCAGAAGACTGTTTAAGCTTGTAGGTAGTGTTTTGCCGAAACTTGACAAAAGGGAATGGAGGAAAACGATTCAGTGTGAAGAGGTTGTATTTATTTATTACTTACTGGTTTGCTTATCTTCTTGCTTTATCTTTTTTAAATTTTAGGAAGCTTATGTGCAGAAAATGGTTAAAGTGTGCAATGACTCTGACCGATGGAGTCTTATATCCCTGTCAAACAACAGTGGCAAAAATGTGGAACTGAAATTTGTGGATTCTCTCCGAGGCAGTTTGAATTTAGTGTGGATTCTTTTTCAAATCAAATTAGACTCTCTGCTTCTTTTACGAAATGTTCAGAGAACCCAATGACTGAAACATTTCACCCCACCATAATTGAGAGAGTGTCTATGGAGATTTCCATGAAGCCTTTGATCACCTTTGTAACAAGATCATTGCCACCAGGAACCCAGAAGAAATCAGAGGGGTGGCCTGCTAAAGTACTGTAACCTCTTAGTGAGGGGGCTTTAGGCCTGCCTCTGATGAGATCAAGACCCTGCAGAGGTATATGTGTTCCAGATTTTTCATTGACTTCTCAGACATCGGAGAACAGCAGAGAAAACTGGAGTCCTATTTGCAGAATCACTTTGTGGGGTTGAAGACCGCAAGTATGACTATCTCATGACCCTTCACGGAGTGGTGAATGAGAGTACAGTGTGCCTGATGGGACATGAAAGAAGACAGACTTTAAACCTTATCACTATGCTGGCTATCCGGGTGCTAGCTGACCAAAATGTCATACCTAATGTGGCTAATGTCACTTGCTATTACCAGCCGGCCCCTATGTAGCGGATGCCAACTTTAGCAATTACTACATTGCCCAGGTCCAGCCAGTATTCACGTGCCAGCAGCAGACATACTCCACTTGGCTACCCTGTAATTAAGAATTATTTAAAAAATGTCCTGTGGGGGAAGCCATTCCTGACATATTGGAGGACCAAAAAAAAAAAAAAAAAAGAAAAAGACTTAGGGATGTGTTTTGTGCAATGATGATGATCTGCTCCTGGTTTTAATCATGGTAAAGCTTATGTGTCGCTTCATAGGTACTGAAGTATGACCTCAAATGACACTTGTGGCTCCTGTAACAACCTTCCCATCTAATTCTGCCCAACTTGAATTTTATCCTCAAACAAGAGGCCTGACATTAAAAGGAGCCAGGTTCTCCTAAAATACTAAGGGAATAATGCTTGATGACAATATGGGTTTGCAGTACCTGCTCCCATAGCTTGCCATAAGGGAAGAAGAGTGAAGAGTTTCTAATAAGATGGATTTCAAAAAAAGGAAAAGATAGAGGAAAATGGTCTCATGCCCACTTAGTTGTTAAGTATAGTGTACCTGATGGGGCATGAATGAAGACAGACTTCAGGTTCAGTTAGTAACCATAAGTAAATACCAACACTAAGGTTACTCTGTGAGGCTTGTAGCAAATGCTTTTTGTGGACCTATCATTGTGTTAACAGAAACAACTTGCTCTGACCAAACAGTAGTAGGTTGATGCAGTTCTCAAGACAAATAGCAGAATTTAAGATGATCCAATCTATTATTTCCAGCTGCATGTGTAGTTCACATTTTTTAAAATGTGAAAATGCGATAAAAACAGCTGTAGCAAAGTATGCTCAAGGACCAAAGATTTACTAGATAAGAAATACCCCTGTAGAAGAGATTATAGAATATAAAGAGTTACTATATTTCTTACACACCAATCCATATACGCCAAAGTGCCTGTTGCCTTCTGAAAATTTGAAGTGAGAAAATTTTATGGTTTAATGACTTATTTTATCAGGGACTCAAAATAAAATATAAGCTTGTGAATTGTGGAGGAAATGCCCTATTTTTCTCAGCAAACATGTGTATAAAGTAAACATTGTTGGTGTGATTACCTTAGGTACATGTGTATATGTGGGTGTGCATTATGTGTATATTACATGTCACAAATATGTACATATACATATGTATATGTATACACAACAATTGACTGGTCTAGAATAATGTAGCAAATAGGAATTGATTAAATATTATGTATGTTTATGTTTTCAACAGGGTGACATGCAATTTGGGTATATTGCAGTGATAATTAAAACCACGTCCTAAAAATTAAAGAGGAAAACATAATATATTTGATAGGAAAACAGAGATTATACTTTTTTTAGTGAGTGATTTTATTTTCCTTTTTTTGTGAGCCATAGAATTTTACAAATGGGAGACTATTTGGCAGAGCACTCTTTTTACGGAACTGCCATTTTGGCAGTTTGAACCCTTTTATTTCTTGTAATACTTGCATGCTTCAATGGTATATAATCCAGTGGATCTTGGAGCAGTAATAATCTATTTAAATCCCTGACTGCTAAAAAAAAGAATTTCTGGTGATCTGAACACTACTTATTATTATTTAAATGAAGTTTTTAATGAATGCGTTCTGCATTCTAGGACCACTAGAATTTAGTAAATGTGAAATCCTTTTAAAGAGTATTTGCACAATTGCTTAAAATTTATATGAGATGTATATTATATATAAAATTTTATAAATTCATGCCAATATGAAGAATCTTTAATCTGGTTATCACACTGCATTTAAATGTTTAGTACTGTACTTTAAATTCAATCATTTTGCATTGAATGAACTTCAACTTTATTTTCTCTTTCCCAAGAGACCAGTTATATCTTATGAATGAACATACATTATTATTTCAGTTTATGATAGCCAGTCCTAAAAACCATTCCTGCTCCCAACTCTTAATTCAGTATAGCCACTGGTCTCTGAAAAATGCATTTGTGTAGAATAAAGATAAAATACAAAAGCCTTCCCTTTGTATTGTGAAACAACCACATAATCCCACCCAATCCCAGTGGATGACTGCTTATTATGATTATTCCTCTTAAGGACCAGCCAGATTTTCTGTCAGTTAAAGAGGTAATGAGGGAAATAATAGCATCATCCTATCCACGATATGATTTTGTTTGTTGGATATTCCCAGTTGCTCACTGCTGTGTTAATTCATCTGAACTGCATTTTGGGCATCTTTCTTTGAAGCCTTAATAGGAACTCTGATGGGTTTGCTGTAGCAGCTTCCCTGTGAATTCTTCTGTGCTGTAACAGCTACTGCACTGCCATTCACTGATTCCTAGAGAATTCTTTCTCCCATGTTGGCTAAGCCTCCCTCACTCCAGCCCTAGGTTTGAAAAATTACTTGTGGATTGCCAGGAAATAATATTCCATTTTCAAATTAGATCTTATAATTCACTGTCAGAAACCAGAGTTCCACCAGCATACCTTTGGAAAGTTCTAAAATGTATGGAAGTCGAATTCTTGGGAACACTGGGAAGCTGGTGATCAGCTTTATTGACAAATGTGTTGTCCACTATTTCAAAAAATACCTTGATGTTATCTATAGTAACAATCTGATGTTAACTTTTGATACAGATTTTTGTTTGAATTAGCATCATTTGAACATGTGCTTTCATTTATTTTTCTCAAGGTTGGTTGGTTTGTTTTATCCTTGCTAACTCCAGGGTTGGGAGTATAGTTGAAAGTGTCAGCCCTTGGCATTCACATAGACTATACTCAATACAACTTTCCGCATTTACTTTAAAATATATAATTTATTTCTTTTGTTTGTACTATAGTCTTGTGCATACGTAGCTGAACAGACAGTAGAATCTCTATTTCTGGAAGTGTGGCTGAAAATCTGAATGTCCTGGGAGAGAGAGTCATGTATAGGTTCACGAAAAGAACAGCTCTCAACTCCTGATCAGTGCCTGTGATTTGCTTGCTTGTGTGTTTATCTGGTCTAGTGTAGTGTGCTATACTTTAAAACAGGAGGAAGTTTTATCTTCTGGAGGCTCTCACCTGTCCAGTCTGGCATGTCAGAGAACATTTGACCTGTGACAGTGCCTTTGACAAAAGTTTACTTCATTTGCATTAAATCTAGTTGCCTCAAGATATTCCTACATCAAGATGGACTTTACCTTTCCAGAAATGGGATCAAGTATCTGCTTACTTAAGTAATGGGTGGACTATTTTAATGTGACTCAAAAAATTTTAAAGGATGGAAGACTCTAAGCCTAGGAGGAAATGAAACATGACTATGTTGGTTTTGCCACCCTTTTCTGTTTGCTTGTCATTGGTTGCTTTACTGTGCATAAAGTCGTTTTTTAAAACAATGCTTGTCAAATAAATATTGTGAACTATTTTGTAAGTGAAATGTATTATATTGAAAACTGTCAGCAGCAATTCAAAATAAACTTTTTTGTTATTTGAAGATGAAATGTGTTAGATGAACCAAAAAGCAAAAAAAAATTTCATATATAGCACCTATTTGAATATAACCTTTAAGATTTCTTATAGCATACCCTTTTAAGTGCTAAGAAAGAATCTGTAATATTTTGTAATAATGGCTTGCTAACAAAAGTCCGTGGTAAAAGTACAAAGTTGGAAGATGTCAAGGTAACTTGGCGAGATTTGCCGCAAAGCTTTACAGAATGGAGGAGGCTCTGCCGGCTGTCTCTCCGCCTCTGCAACCATTGCCTGCTCTGAGACCTGTTGCAGCAAGCTGCATTTGGGGATACTTTTCGAATACTTTGACTTTAGACTGTCACAGGTAGAAAAGGACTTGATAGAGAATAGACTAAAAACTGACATGTTTAAATCAGTACTGGAGGGAACAGGATTGTGAATTTTGTTTACAGCATCCAATATTTGGATTTTTTTTGTAAATAAAAAAGAAATTATTTTTTTTCTATTGATCTGTGTCTGTCATCTTTGGTGTCTGCATTGACTGAAGATAGTGTCTTCTGAATCTGATTATGTTCAAAAGAAAAGACAAAAAGTAGTACATAGAAACCAGCTTCTAGAAAATCTCCAGTTGGAGTACCATAAATTAAAATTTCTATTTTTTCAGTCAGCCATTCTCTGATTTCCTCAGTTCAAAGAGAGTCTTGTTAATTGTAACAAAATCTTATTTGGCTATTAGAAGATTAAAGTTACTTAGAAGTCAGTATTGTTTACATTATCAGTAGAGGCTCATAACTAGACTACATCCCTAAGTAGGTCTTGGATTTAATGTAGCTCATGTTGAAATGGATATATATATATATACATGCATACATATATATGAAATATATGTATTTAATGGATATATATTTGTATGTGTGCACACTATCATATATAAAGATTCATTACAGCATATGTATATATATACGCTATATGCTATATCAAGTAAAGCATATGTGTATATGTATATGTATATATGCTATACTTGAGGCTTTAAATTGTTTTCAGAAAACAATAAAGTTTTCAGTGTTTTGATATTGAAAGCCAGTAATGGAAGGGGAAGTGGAAGAGCAGTCATAGGCCCATGTGTGTGTAGTGGTTCAAAGAAATATCCTTTTTGATAGACATTTAGTACTCTCACATCACCAGTTCAAATTGTAAGTGGATATACATAAATTTTAAATTTTAATATATTATTTTGTTATTTATTAATCTCATACTAATAGGATGAGATTTTGGTCACCCTAGACTAGTATATAAACTTTTTTAAAAGAATTTAAAGATGTTGAGTAGAATGAATGCTTGGTACTGCTTATATAATAAGGCCACTAATGGTATTATTAGAAAAAAAGCTTCCCTTTTTTTCTAATATACAAAAGCTTCCCTCACATACCATAAAAATACCAGGCAATTATTTGGTTTGACAAAGGTATTACTGTGTCATTCTCTTTGTTGACAACTTCATCTTGTAACCAGTCCCTCACATGTCTGTAGTCATGAAATAATTGTGTTAAACTGGTAGAAAAGGGAAGTTTGTATTAAAATCCTCCAAAACTTAAATATACCCCATTATTTCTAGTTGAATTACCAGGTAGCACTTAGCTAATCCTGAAATAACCCACCCTTTCTTTACTTAGGAACCCATTTACTAAACATTTATTTCCCTTTCAGAAGAAATAAGACAGAAAGGAAAAAGGAGTATTGAAATAACAGCTTTAATATATAAAGTAGGATAAGAATTACCAAAATCATCACTTATGGAGTCAGAATGATAGTACAGCAGATAAGGGGCTTGCCTTGCACACAATCAACACGCTTTATATTCTCTGCAGCAAATTTGGTCTCCCAAGAACTTCCCAAAAATGACCCTGAGTGCAGAGCCATGAGTCAGCCCTGACTTTCCCCAAAGCAAACCTAAAAAAAATTAATGAATTTTCTTCTGAGAAATAAGTAAATAAGTTGTGTGAATGCCCTTTATTCTGGTAGCAATTTGGGTAAGGATAGCAATTTTAAATCATATTAAATGGTAATTGTTTTCATCGAACAGGTCCAGCTCTTGGTTTCTAGTTCTAGTCTCCCAACACTATACCCATCTCATTGAAAAGTGGCTAAACAAAGAACTGATGCAAAGAATATGCCAGAGAAACACTTATAGTTCCAAAGAATGAAGGTTTACTCAAAAGGATTAGGGTGGTAGTAGATATTAACCAAAGTATAAAATACCTTTATGAATCCACAGAAATAGGTTCTGGTTGAATAAACACATACATAGATCAGAGACTTTATTTTTGTGCAGAATTCAAAGTAATCTTTGTAGACACTGCCCCCTCTAGGAGGTAGAATTTAATTTCTTTTCTCTTAATTGTGAATTGTGCAATGACTTTATTCCTAAGTGTGGAGTTTGAAAAACAGGAGAAAGAGTTCTGCATAGATCAGTGAAGAAACCTGGCAAAATGCTACATAAGCGGCTATCATGGTGATATAGCATGTACCCTTGTTATGGGGTGAAACGGCATTGTATCCTTGTGGCATTCCTTCTCTGAGACCATGTATTTGTCTAATCATAAGAAAAAATATTAGGCACATCTTTTGGGGGACTTTCTGTAAAATGTCAAATTAGTACTCAAGACATCAAAACACAGGAAAGGAAATCTGAAAACTGTAGCACCCCAGAGAAGCCTAAAGATACCTGATAATGAAATTTGATATTGTTTCCTGGAAGGAATCCTTGAATAGAATAGGACATTTAGCATAAAAACAGGGAAGAAATATAGAATAAAGTATTCCTTATAACAAATGCATCATACTGATGTCGTACATTAATGATGGGAAAAGTATATGTGAGAATATATTGTTATTATCTGTACCATCACATCTTTCCATAAATAAGAATAACTTTGTTGTGTTCATGCTTTAGTTGTACATTTGATATACACACTACATTAAGCTCATCACTGAAAATCCCATTCTATCATTCAATGTTCATTTTTTCCCTTTTGTTTATAATCATACCATCCTGATTTCACCTGACATTTTTTGTGCTTGAAGTTTTAGAACAGGTTAATAACTGAAAGTAAAATAAAGTGTTTTACTCCAAATTTTAAGTGATATTTTACCTACAAGTTTTAGAGAAAAGGAGAGCACTCAAAGTGAGCTGAATTTTTTGGAGTGTATAGAATGAAAGGAATTTTTTGTATTTTCAAAGGAGATATACTAAATGTAAGTGCAAGCCATTGTGTAGTATTTATAATCATGGAGTTCTAAAATGAGCCAATAGCCAAGCCAGAAGTCCCCAAATTTGCTAGACTTACTTCCCCCTATATTCAGAAAAAACGTCTCTCAGTGTGACCAGTGAAAATCTACCTTCTTTGGGGCCAGAGTCATAGCCCAGCGGGTAGGGTGTTTGTTTGCCTTGCATGTGGCCAGCCCATGCTGGCCCGGGTTCGATCCCTAGCATCCCATATGGTCCCCCAAGCACCGCCAGGAGTAATTCCTGAGTGCAGAGCCAGGAGAAACCCCCTGAGCATTGCTGGGTGTGACCCAAAAACCAAAAAACAAAAAAATCTACCTTCTTTAAGTCAGCAAAGTCTCCTCCCAACAATTAATCCCAAGGCTCCCCTAAATTGATCCGGCATCTGTCAGGAGATGATATCATCACTCTGGGAAACACAATAATAAACATTAATAGTCCCAATGCATAGGATAATCTGGAAGGTTGTTTCTTTAGTTATTTTTTAATTTTTTATTTTTACAATTACAAAGATATACAATTAAAAAGTTCATATTTGGGGTTTTGGTCATACAGTGTTCCAGCACCCATCCCTCCACCAGTGCCCATCTCCCCCCCACCAATATCCCCGGTTCCCTCCCCCTCCCCCAGCCCTCCTTCATGGCAGGTTCTTTATTTCTTTCCCTCTCTCTCTTTTCCTTCCCCTCCAGACTATGTATTACAGAACATACATTAAAGGGTTGTCATGTGTATCTTTTTGCCTCTATTTAATGCTCAGTTCTAGGTTGGCATTAGTACCCTCGACAGTCGGTGGGAATGCCGGCTGGTACAGCCTTTCTGGAAAACAATATGGACATTCCTCCAAAGACTAGAAATTGAACTCCCATTTGACCCAGCCATACCACTCCTGGGAATCTACTCTGGGAAACCAAAAATACGCAGCGGAAACACCATCCCTACTTTTATGTTCTTTAGTTATTTTGTGTTTGCTTATGTTTCTCTTTGGGGGTTCAGTGTCCATCCAGCAGTGCTCAAGGCTTACTTCTGGCTCTTTATTCAGGAATCACTCCTGGTGGGATTCTGGTACCTTATGCAGAACCAAGAGTCATGGCTCGAACTCCGGTCAGCTGTGTTTGAGGCAAATGCCCCTACCCACTATGCATCATTCTTCCAACACCTATATTTTTAAAAATATTGAAATAATCAAATATTTAGTGAAATCTTGAATTATTCTATGTAAATAACAGCTTCCATATTTTATCTCATGTTTCATCTGCTTGCCTAACATTTGCTTTTGGCATGTGTGGCTTTCTTTGTCTTAAGGGTGGTATGCTTCCCTCAGATGTTCAGGGATCTGAGGGTCCATCCCAGCAACATAGGACTGGGTGGTGCTGGCCTGAAGGTTCTTTGTTGGGCTTGTGCTCGAAATGGCAAAGCAGGGGCCACCATGGTCACAGCCTGAGGTGTTGGGTGAGAGGCCTCTTGGTGCTAGCCTTCCTGTATGCTACCCCTTTGAACTCTCTTCCAATCCAATAATTGGCTCTCATAAACTGAAGGGGCACCTGTTCTTATACTCACTTGCTCAATTCTACCACTACCATTTGAAATAGTTAAAAATGAAATTTTAAAAATTATAAGCTCATAGTAATTTTTAAAATCAAGAGTTCTAGTTTAACGGTTTATAAAGTTGAGACAAAACCTGTGCTTTTTTGCCTAGGGACACAAAAACACCCTGAACTGCAGGAATTTATGAGTGTGGGGCTGTTATTTCTAACCTCAATAATGGAAAGTTCCCTTCAGGATCCCCTTTAGAAACTTGAATTTCCAGCACAGTGTGTACTTATCAGTAATGCCAAAATTTTGTGGCATCATCTGGCCATGTCATTAGAAAATAGCTGAAACCCTATTCTTTTTTTTCCTTCAGTTTTTTCTTACTCTAGTTTTTGGTAGAATTCAACATAATGAACTACACTAGACATTATGGATTATGCCATTTTTACATTAATCTCAAATTACATATTTTAACTGTTTATTCTATGGTTCTTCAAGTAAGGTCAAGAAAACCATGGTCCATCATGGTTCATACATTCTTCATTTTCATAGGGAATAATTAAAACCATTCAAATGTCTGCTATGTAGGGTTCAGTTATCAAAGAAAAGTAAGAGGTAAATTTCAAACAGGTTCCAGGCCAGTGAGGGGGCTCAAGTGATAAAGTGATAAAGTACATGTCTTGGATATATAAGGCCCTGGGTTTGTTCCTAGTACTTTAGAGTCCCCAGAACTCCATGAGGAGTGGCTCAGGTCTCTTTCCACTGCCAGGAGTATCTCCCTCCCCATAAAAAAAATTTTAAGTTAAAACCTAAAGGGTGAATTACTTTCCAAACGTTACAGAAATATAGGATATCCAGTTACATTTTAACTGTAGGAAAATATTTTTAAATATATAGACGTTGCTTTCACAGATATATTAAAAATTATATTATTCTGAAATTAAAATTGAACTGGGGACACTTATACTTTGATAGACAACTTTATATATAGGATTACAAAATAAGGCAAAAAATTCTTTCTGGGGTGGAGATAGAGTATAGTGAGCAGAGCGCTTTCGTGCGTGTCGCCAATCCTGGTACTATCCCCGGCACCCCATATGGTTCCCAAAGCATCATCGAGTGATGCCTGAGCACAGAACCAGGAGTCATCCCTGAACACAGCTGGCAGTGGTCCAAAACACCAACTTCCCTCAACATGTTGAGTGAAATTAGTCGGAAGGAAAACGACAGATGTAGAATGAATGCATTTATTTGCATGACATATATATATTATGATACCAAAATCCAAGGTCAGGTGAAACATGGATCAGGAGGTCTTATCAAAGGTGGAAATTACCACAAACATGTGGGAGTCAGAGGTTAGGTAAGACAGAGAAGGGAACAGGTGCTAAAATTGTTGAAAGGGCTAATACCAATCTAGAACTGAACATTAAATACAGGCAAAAAGATGCACATGATAACCTCTAAGTGTATGTATTATAATCCCCAATATATAAGGGAAGGGAGAGAGAGAAAGAGAGAGAGAGAGAGAGAGAGGGAGGGAGGGAGGGAGGGAGGGAGGGAGGGAGGGGAGGGAGGGAGGGGAGGGAGAAAGAGAAAATGGAGACAGAGAACCTGCCATAGAGGCAGGCTATGGGAAGGGGGAGGGAATTGGGGACATTGGTGGTGGGAAATGGGTACTGGTGGTGGGATGGGTGCTGGAACACTGTGTGACCGAAACCCCAAGCATGAACAACTTTGTAATTGTATATCTCACAGTGGTATAATAAAATATTAACTTAAAAAAATAAAATATAAAAAACAACTTCCCCTCAAAAGAGTTTTCTTCTATAGTTCAAGTCAAGAAACTTTTTGACTTATTGTGTCTGATTTCATTATCATTAAATACTGCATTCACCTAGAATACCCAGAGCAGCAAACTTTTTGAAGCACGATTCATTCATTAAATATTTGCTGAGTGTTTTTTATGTGCTCAGTCTTTGCTGAACTGAGAGAGACCCAAAAGAAGTGAAAGTCCTTGTTTATTTCCTTTCAAAAGGGGAAGTTCTGCTTGCAGGTAGAACCGACTTACTGAAAATTAATTTTTCAGCTACCTGTAGGTTAATTACTCATGAGACTTAGCTCTGCATGGGGCACCATAAAGAGCCCTGTGGACTAATGGAGGGTCCAGGTGAGGGTAATAGCCCTTGAAATGTGCCTTGCTTGAAACTGAAAGAGGCAGAGTTCCCAACCGGTAGCTCCTGTACAGACAGGCGCTAGATGTCATTTACTTATTTTGCAGGAAATAAGGCTAGATGCTTTGCAGTTTCAGCTGAGGGAAGCGAAAATTCTCACTAAGATTCTGGATACTTGTGTGTTCTTTTCAGAACCACTGCAAAAATCTTTAGGGCTTAACTAGAATGTACCTTAAATTTTTATTGCCCCATAATCCTGTTTGTTGCAGCACATTAAAATTCCCTTGAATGTTTCTTATGTAACTACTCTGGCTAACTGTCATCTTGAAGTTATTATAATTTAGTTTTTGCTGTGTTTTATTTTGAAAATCATGAAGGTCCATTTCTCTAGTGGTTTAAATCCACTGCGCACCCCAAATCTAATTGCCTCCCACTTATCCCCCACCACACACAGAGTTTGTATAAAACAATTTTTTGTCAGTTTAGGTGTTTGTTTAGAGATCCAGGGGTATATGTGTAGAAGAAATCTACATTTTTATCCATTTACAAAGCATGTAATAATACCAGGGCCGGAGCTATAGCATAGTGAGTAGGGCGTTTGCCTTGCACAAGGCCGACCCGGTTCGATCCCCGCATCCCATATGGTTCCCGAGCACCACCAGGAGTAATTCCTGAGTACAGAGCCAGGAGTAACCCTGAGCATTGCCGGGTGTGACCTAAAAAAAAAAAAAAGTATGTAATAATACCTACTTACTCATGCCTTTGACCATATAGGATGACAGGACCATATAGGATGACAGGAATGGAACCCAGGTTGGCTGTGTACAAGTCAAACGCCCTTCTCACTGTACTATCACTCTGGCCCCATATATTACTGCTGTATTCTTATTATATGAAATAGGACTTCTGTGTAGAATACTTCATGGTGATTTACAAAGGGTTACACAAAACTGGCTTCTCACTAGCCAGTTTCATTGAAAAGTGACATAAGAATATGAACAAATAAAACAGAGCAGCAATGAAATTAACAAATTTGCCAAAATATGAGTGGTTAAGCTTTTCCCATTTAAGAGCATCTGCTGGTTGTTCCATCTCCTAGGGAAACTCTTTTCATGATTTTCTTATTATTGAAATATTACTTTCTCAGATTATCCTTGAATCTGCTGCTTTAAAGTTCTGGTTTTCTATGTTACTCTTCAAGCTTTTTCAAATTTTAGGCAAAGAGATTTACAAACTGTTATTAGTAGGGTTTCATAGATCAAATATTTCAGCATATTAAACAAACTTTGTCTTACTTGTATATTTATAATTTAATTATAATTGTCACTACCTGATTTATGTTGTAGGTAGTGTACACTAATTGTATGATAATTAGATTTGTTTCTTTGATTTTTTTTACACCAATGAATAATATCCCATAAAGGCAAGAACTTTCTCTAATTTACTGCTGCATTTTTAATTAGGGGAGGGGGAAACCCTGCAGTGTTCAGAGTGCTTGGGGACCATATAGGATGACAGGAATGGAACCCAGGTTGGCTGTGTATAAGTCAAACGCCCTTCTCACTGTACTATCACTCTGGCCCCATAAATTACTGCTGTATTCTTATGATATGAAATAGGACTTCTGTGTAGAAGATTTGTTGAATTTTTGTGAGCGAATGAATGAAACTGTCTTGATTTAAGACATGAGTTGAAGTCAATTATCTCATAGGGTGAATGTTAATGAAGATGCAAAACTGTGAAAAATAATCAGTAATACAGTTAAACTAAGAATAGGACAGAACCTGAAAGCCTGATAAATTAAGGACTATATTTTTCTGATATAATTAGTAAAATCTTTTCATTAATTGTTACATTATCAGAATGAGAACACCTGAGAGAAATGTTAACAGAAAAATTGAGGTTTGTTTTGTATTTTGTTCTTCCTTCCTTCCTTCCTTCCTTCCTTCCTTCCTTCCTTCCTTCCTTCCTTCCTTCCTTCCTTCCTTCCTTTCTTTCTTTCTTTCTTTCTTTCTTTCTTTTCTTTCATTCGTTCGTTCTTTTTCTTTCTTTTGTTCTTTCCCACTATTGATGCTTTATTTGATTATATTTTAAAGTCATATACCAGCATCAGCAATCTCCCTAAAGTATAGAGCTCATTTTCTCCATAAACCGTTCCTGACTATGAGGGTTGTCACCCCCAAAACTTCTGATTCAAGATGTATCCTGTTGTTTTTCAGCTTGTCTCTTCGATTTTACACCTAGAACAGAAGTATAATGTCAATGTATTAGAATTTGTCCCAGTTATTAATAACTACAAGGAGTTTTTCAAAGAACAGATCCTCTCTCATATTTTAAGTAAGATCAGGTCCATTAGAAAAAAAATTGCTTACTATTAGAGGTAGGCACATATATCAAAGTTAGTCTATCACATCGAAACGAAAAGTATCTTTAAAGACGACACACCACTGACCAAGCAAATGGAAGCAATGATAAACAAATGGGATTATATAAAATTGAAAAGCTTCTGCACCTCAAAAGGAACGGTGACCAAGATACACAGACAATCCACAGAGTGGGAAAGGATATTCACCCAATACCCATCTGACAAGGGGTTAATATCCAGGATATATCAGGCACTGGTAGCACTCCACAAGAAGAAAACAGCCAACCCCATCAAAAAATGGGGAGAAGAAATGAACAGAAGCTTCCATAAAGAAGAAATTTGAATGGCCAAAAGGCATATGAAAAAGTGCTCTTCATCTTTAATCATCAGGGAGATGCAAATCAAAACAACAATGAGGTACCATCTCACCCCACAGAGACTGGCACACATCCAAAACAGCAAGAACAACCGGTGCTGGCGTGGATGTGGGGAAAAGGGACTCTCATCCACTGCTGGTGGGAGTGCCGACTGGTCCAGCCCTTTTGGAAAACAATATGGGCATTCCTCCGAAAGCTAGATATTGAGCTCCCATTTGATCCAGCAATAGCACTCCTGGGAATATACCCGAGAGACCGAAAAACACATAGCAGAAACACTATCTGTACTTCTTTATTCATCTCTGCGCTATTCACTATAGCTAGAATCTGGAAACAACCTAAATGCCCGAGAACAGAGGACTGGCTAAAGAAACTGTGGTTCATCTACACTGTGGAATACTATGCGGCTGTCAGAAAGGATGAAATTATGAAATTTACCTGCAAATGGATGGACATGGAGTCTATCATGCTGAGTGAAATTAGTCAGAAGGAAAAGGACAGATATAGAATGACTGCATTCATTAATAGGATATAAATAGATACCAGTGTTTTAATAAATATGGGAAATGGTAATGGCAGATTAAAACTCACCACTGAATATACACAAAGAGACTTAAGTGATAAACTCTAAATATCTGCAGGGCTAGCCACAATGTGTAAAGTAAGAGGGAGAGAGATGCAGAGACAGAGAGAGATAGAGAGAGAAAGAGAGAAACTGGGGTACCTGCTATTAAGGCGGCCTGGGGGGATGGGAGGGGGAGGGGTACATTGGTGGTGGAAATGGGGCACTGGTGGAGGGATGGGTGCTGGAATACTGTATTACCAAGAACCAATTATGATCACCTTTGTAATTGTATGTTTCACGGTGGTATAATAAAAAAATTAAAAAAAAAAACAAAGTCTATCAGTCTTTTCTGAAGAGAGGAGTCAAATTTTCATGGACACATTTTAGTTGGTCAACGTTCAAAGAACAAACAGTTTTCCCAGAGACATTATACCTTATGTGATCATTTGCTGTTGATTTTCAGTAGTGTCCCAATTTTTATAATGCTGCCGTGTTGTCAGACCTATGTTGTCACGTTATTGAAAGTGGCCTTAGTAGGCTTTTGATTTTTGTACTGTTTTATAATTACTGAGTAAGTAAGATACCTGGGGCAATAAACATCCCTGTCTTCAAAATATTATGTAAAAAATCAGTTTCAAACTTGATTACCGGGTGCATGTATTAAAGTTTGTATGAATTCCCACATCTTCCTGTCCTATGTCGCACCTCAATTTATGTTGATTCTCATAACCAAGCAGGTTGGGAGGGAGATTGATCAATAAAAGTGAAAAAGTATGGGTGTTTTTCCATAAAAGTGTACTGGGCATTTCAAATAAAGTTTCTGTTATAAAGAGGATAAATTTGGGGCTTCTTACATATGAACAAAACTTAAGATTTCAAGAGCCATTTAAGGACAACTAGAGGATCATATAAAGAGATAGATTTCCAAAAATGCTTAAGTACACAATACCAGAATCATGACTGTCTTTTTTTCCAAATTTTTTCCCTACAGTAGCTTATCTTTTAAGACCACCTAGATCAATGTTTCCAAGTGAAAGATAGTACCTCTGAAAGGGTTGAAGTACATTGGAATAATCCAGGGTCTTATCATAATCTTTGGTACAATTGGAAGATACTGTTTGCCCAACAAAAAGAAAAGCTAAATTTCCCTTACTATATAGCCATATGAAAAATGAATATAGTTCACTTCAACTCGAATGGAATTGGATGTGTTTTTAAGTAAACATAACCAGAGGAAGGACAAATTCTGATTACCTCACTTATTGGTATCATGGTACCAAATGTCAACAATCCTGTGAGCCTGCATATAGAAAAGAAAATGTGGGGGTCAAGAAGGGGAGACTTGGAGGAAAAATGATGGGATACACTGGAAATGACATTGTAAAATTGGTGGAGTCTTGAGCACTTTGGTCTTGAAAGGTGAGAAATTGTGTACATTTAGGTATTGTAGACATATGCTAATACCATTTAAGTATTGATCTAAATGCTAGCATTTTTACAGCCATGATACCTAAACTACAGTAGTAGTTTAAATTTTAAAAAAATTAAATTTTTAAAAAATTTTTTTTAAAAACGAAGAAAAGTAGAAAGGAAAGGAATTCTAGAAAGAAGGGATAGAGGAAAGGAAGGAAGGATGAGGTGAGAGGGAGGGTGGGAAGGAAGAAGGAACAATGGGAAGAAGGGAAGAAGCAAATTTTCAGAGCAGATGCTGAGTAAAATATCTTTTCCAGGAAAAGGAGCTGTTAGACCAAATAAATTAAGCAACTACCTTCAGTAATTGATCTAAATCAGAACTTGATCACTTGAAATCCTGATATTCATTGATTTGCTCGAGTGGGCAACAGTAACATTTCAATTTGACCCTGTCACGTGCCAGTAGAGCCCAATGGCATCTGGTTGCTTCAGGAATATGAAGAGCCTCAAACCGCTCATTCAGGGTCTTGATGAAGAAGTATGACCATCTTGTAGGTGGGCGGCCATGTGATCTGTTGACATCCCGTGGGATCCAGTCGGTAACAGCTCTAGTCCAGCGGTCATCTCCAAATCGCATAACATGTCCAGCCCATCCGATTTTCAATGCCTTGGCAAACGAGACAGTATCCCTGACTCTGGAACAGCAACGGAGGTCTAACTCCAGATTCCTTCTCTCACTTCAGTGAGGCGTGATATTCCAAGCATAGCTCTTTCAGTTCCTCTTTGGGAGACCTGAATAGCATTTTTATCCTGCTTTCTTAGGGCTCAGGTCTCTGAGGCGTATGTTAATGCAGGGAGAATAGTGGAGTCCAAGAGATGTGCTCGGAGCCAGAGATTCTTTTGTCTTTTTGCTATTTCTTTGATGCTTTTGAAGGCATTCCACGACACTCTCTTCCTCCTGCGCAGCTCAGGTTTTAGGTCGTTCATCATGTTGACTTCTCAACCTAGATACACATAACTGCTGCATTCAGAGTTGTTTACATACAGAGATGTTTGTTCCATTGAGAATGAATGGGGACCTCTGAACTAGTTTATTTCTCATAAACATAGTTTTGTTGAGATTCAGCTGTAGACCTATCTTTCCACATTCTCGGTCAAAGTCAGCCAGCATTTGTGCTGCTTGGCTCATGTTTGGTGTTATTAGAACAATGTCATCAGCGAAGCAGAGGTGGTGTAAGTTGCGGACTGTCTATCTTCACTTTCATTCCTTCTCACTGTAATTGTCACATGATGTTCTCGAGGGTGGCACTGAAAAGTTTTGGTGAAATGGTATCGCCCTGCTGAACCCCTCTTTTGACATCAATGATCACTTCTTTGTAGAATGGTGAGATGCTGGTGGTGAATCTGTAATACAGCTCACGAAGAATCTTGATGTATTGGGTTTGAACGCCCTGTTTGGCTAGGGCTTCCATGACTGCTTCAGTCTCCACAGAATCAAAGGCTTTCTTTAAATTAATGAAAGTGAGACAGAGTGGCATTTTGAACTCCCTACAAACTTCAATGAGCTTGGTTACCATGTGGATATGGTTGATTCTGCTGAATCCTATTCTGAAGCCAGCTTGCTCGCATGGTTGTCCTTCATCTAGTGCATGTTTGTACACGCAGCTTGCACACAAACACAGACACATGTATTTGTTAGGAACTGTCTGTGTCATTTTGACTCAGATACACAGGGCAGAGCTGCTTGGGCTCTCCCTGTGCTCAGCTGATCCTGAGGCACACAGGAGGGAAGGCGGGTTCTAGCCCTGGTCCGCCATCCAAATAGAGCCTCGCCAAGAAGCCAGAGGAACCCCCACACCATGAGGGGAAGTCATTCTCAACATACGGACTCCTATGCTCATCAGAGTTCCACCCAAGAGAAAAGTAGATCTCAAGCCCTGCTTGGGAGAATACCACCCTACAGCAAATCCTATTTCAAGCTCAGGTACGCCTGATCCAGAGATTCAGATACACAGGGCAGAGCTGCTACTGGCTGTCCCTGTGTTCAGCTGATCATGAGGTGCCTGGGAGGGAAAGCTAGTTCTAGCCCTGGCCTGCCATCCCAATAGAGCCTTGCAAAAAACCAGAGAACCCCCCACACCATGAGGGCAGCCATTTTCAACATCCGGACTCCACAGCTCATCAGAGCTCCACCCAAGAGAAAAGCCGATCTCTCCTCCCTGTTGTGGTTCATCAGTAAATGCACCAGGTGAGAGCCTACTACTAGAGTATACCACCCACACAGCAGCGCCTGGCAAACTACCCATGTCATATTTCATTTGCCCAAAAACCAGTAACAATTGTAGATCTCATTCCCATCACCTGAAGGAATGGTTTGAGGCTCTTCATGTTCCTGGATCTAGCAGATGCCCTTGGGCTACACTAGCATGAGACCAGGCATATGGAGATGTGTTGCAGGACTCCTAAGGGCCGCTGCATCTGCTTTGGATTGCCTCCTGCAAATCACTTCGGAGGTAAGGGGGTAGTCTAAATGTGGCGGTTTATCTGACCATGTATGCTGTACTAGCTGGTATAAATATTCTCCCATGCTACCACAATCATCGTGGGACTAGCTAGATCTTACCAGCATATTAGCCTGGCCACGCTGGACCCCTGGGTAATTAGACCAGAGAGAAATGCTGTTTGCTTCCAAGCAAACAAGCATGGCTCCATGATATACTCAAAGGCAACTAAAATACAAAACTACAATGAAGTAGAAGAGACTTGTGAAGGCTTGGAGAAATATTTAACTGGCATTAGTATTAGTCTTTGGTACAGAGACATGCCATCTCAGAAACCCCCCTTCTCTACCCTATAAAGGCATTTCCAGGCAGATCTTGGCTCAAAACATTAGCATACTAAAAGGGCCTAGGTGAGGTGCAGGGAGGGATTACCTAAGGGCATTTGACCCCTCCCTGCTTTCCATAACAGTGGGAGGACCCTCCCTGCTTTCCATAACAGTGGGAGGACCCTCCCTGCTTTCCATAACAGTGGGAGTTGCAGGGGTATAAAGTAGCCGGTTTCCACTCGCGTGCTTCTGTGTGGGCTCTCTCCCCTTTGTGAGCGCTCACCCTTCTTGGAAGTCTTGTCTTCTCCTTTTACAAAGGCCTTTACACGTGGTGGCCGCCATCTTGGCCTACACGTGGCTGGGGTTCTAGCCTGGAATCCTAAACACCGGGCTTTTCCTTTTTGCTGATTTGTATGCCTGAACCTGTCACAAGTAAAGCCTTTTAAAACTGCATCGGATTCCTGAGTTTTCATCCATTCCTCGCCGGCTTCAGAGGTAGAAGGGAACTCGCTTCCCGGCACTGTCGGGCACCCTGGTGGTGCGCCCGACAGAGATGTTACTGGTTCCCACTCAAGCAAATTGATGAACAATGGGAAGACAAGTGACAAGTGAAAAAGAATTAAGGACTAATGATCCAACTTGAAAGGAAACAAAGAAGAATTCCAGGGCAAGTCTTAAACTTCTCTAAATATTTTTCTCTATTCTAATTTCCCTGGCCTCTCTACCTCTCAGTTCTTGGCTATGAAAGTATTGCAGTTCCTCTAAATTCTGTGCTTAATATTGGGAGAAAAGATAAGCAATGAGAGCCCTGCTAAAGTAATGTGAGCCCTAAAGAGATAGAAGAATCGTTTATAATGTGAATTCTAGAATTAAAGCAGGTATTCTAAATAACATATAATATTAGTAGTTCACATTTAATTTAATAAAATTATTGCACTTTACATTTAATTATCACAAATAATCCTGAAACGTAAAATAGGTATTATGATTGTCTGACTTTTAAGGTTAGAAAAATAAGGTTTAGGGAGACTGAGTTTGTATGAGTCATAAAGGTCTTTAGAAATTCAGCTAGTAAACAAAGTGAGAGTCTGTTTCTGCCTTAGACACACAAGGCAAATTGGTCTCCAGGTTCTTTTTCAACCCTTTCTTTATCAACCCTTAATTGAAAAGACAGGTGCATCATAACAACCCAGCAGGTAAAATGTTCAGGAAAAGCATGAGAGTTTTTCTTACAGGATGAGATCATATAAATTGCCTATTGTGAGTGGATTACCTTATGAAAAATAAGCATGATTTAAATCTGCAGTTGGTAGTCAAAATTTAGTAAACTACTGCAGTGCTGTCAAAGCTGTTTTCTGTATGTCCTATTATAGAGAATAGGATACATAATCTTTAAAAAGTGATCAATTAGCCTGCTTACGTCACTCCTTACTGACAATACATGCTATCCAGATGGCTGATTTTAAATCTTTTTTTAATATTTTTTGAAAAAAAAATGCCTGAAAGGAAAGGTAAAGAGTGTAATGAGACATGCTAACCTCTTACAAAACTCTGAATACAGTTTTATAACTCCTAAAATGTTCATTAGTCTTCTTGTGCTGCTGGATTATCACACCTGTTTAGTTAGCCACTCAAAACTACTCTTTGCTTTTTCTCCCGGTTTGACTTATGCTTAATTATGTCATAAACCATTCTGAATGCACAACACCAATGTGTTTCATTGTCAGTTTGCATATAGTTTAGAGTCACTGGGATTGGGGAGAGGGAGCAGGGAGCATAATCAGATCTACAGACCATTTAGTTCTGTACTATTGCTGGTATATACTACTTTAAAGTGGTACTTAAGGGAATGTGCGCATGTCTAAGTTTGCATCTTACCAATTTTTATCTAGTCTTTCCTAACTGAGTTAAAGCATCTAAATTACTATAAAGTTATTGTTGAGAATGCCAACTCTGCCCAGAAACCTTGCTTTACAGAAGCTTATAGTGTTAAGTCTGTGTCTGTTAGCCAGGGCCCTCTAGAAATTAGAACCTGGGATAGTGATTATGAGTTTAATGATTTATTTGTATGATAGAATAATAGAATGTTGAAGTAAAAATGCAAGTCTGATTTACTTCAATATAGGTTGTCACCATGCTAGCTACTATTTATACTTCAAAACAACACAATAGGTAATTCAATGGATTTGATCAATGAGCCAGAAAGAATTCTTCAGAAGATTGTAAGAAAGCTGCTTGCCCTGGAGTTCTACATAATAAAGAGAAAGAAGGGGCCGGAGCGATAGTCCAGCAGGTAGGGCATTTGCCTTGCACGCGGCCGGCCCATGCCCATCCGGGTTCGATCTCCGGCATCCCTTATGGTCCCCTGAGCACCACCATGAGTGATTCCTGAGTGCAGAGCCAGGAGAAACCCCCTGAGTATCGCCGGGTGTGACCCCCAAACGCAAATAATAATAATAATAATAATAATAATAATAACAACAACAACAACAACAACAACAATAAAATAAAATAAAAAAGAGAGGAAGAAAGGGGAATTTACTTGCTTGGTTTCCTCCCTGCATCCCTTTTACTTCAGGTCCAGGTTAACTTTCTGGAAAACTGCCTTTTACCTTTCCATTTGCCTCATCTGTTTCCTGAGTGGTTGAGCAGGAAACTAGATCTGATGTCCATTAGGAGCTTCATTAAGTTCCAAACGTGAACTATTTCCGGGTGCTGACTATGAAAATAAAGGTTTATGTCTATAGTGTAAATGTCATGAGGTTAGAAAGAGATTAAATCATTAAAACCCATCTATTTATGGCATGCTGATGGACTTTAAAATGAAATGGAAGGTTGAGAGAGTATAAGAAACACACAGAAAATATTGAAAAAATAAAAACTACTGTTGAATATTTCGATCTGTATTTGATATGTCTTGGTACCTGGATTTGGAAGTCAATGAAGTCCACATACCAGACTCCATTCCTACAAGAGTTCTTACTGAAATCAGGTTTTGTCAATAGGAGAAACTTGTATGAGAAATGTCAAAGAAGCCTTTTGTTGTCACTATGATACCACCAAGCAATTTCCTATAATGTGCATTTTAGTTATAGCAAACTTCTATTTTTTAGGATGCATGTACAGTCAGTGGTGTTTGAGGGATTATACAGAGACCATACAGATATGGAATCAAATAGGTGCTCCTGCAAGCAGAAAACATATACTACTTTGAACTATCTTCTCAACCCCAAAGATAAGATTTTTGACAAGACAATTGCAGTAAGATGGTATGATTTGATAATCAAGTATACAGCAGGGTGTTCTGACTTTTCTTCCTTCAATCCTTCCAAAGATTTTGATATGTTCCCTCTTCCTGTGTTTCAGTGCATTAAAATTAAAATATATACAGTAATGTCTGACTGTATATTACAATCAGAGGGTTAGAAGTACTGAGAAAAAAAATATTGCTTTAGGAATTTGATGCTCTGATTTTCATGTTTTGTTCCTTATACTCATCCATTATCAGTCCCCCAAATGGAAGGTAACAGTAAGGTAGTATGGTTAAGAAAACATATACTCAAACTTTCAGTTCCAAATTGTGTTCTTTCCACCAACAACTTATTTAACTTGAACAGGTATTTAAATTCTTCAGATTTCTATTTCCTCAACTTATAAGATGAAGTAATAGTAACACTAAATAACGAGATCATTGCAAAATGAACTAGTTCTAGAGGCCTCATTCACTCTCAATGGAACAAACATCTCTGAATGCAGCAGTTATGTGTACCTAGATGGAGAACTCAACATGATGAATGACCTAAAACCTGAGCTGCGCAGAAGGAAGAGAGCAACATAGAATGCCTTCAAGAGCATAGAAAAATAGCTAAAAGGACAAAGAACTTCCAGCTCCAGGCACATCTCTTCGACTCCACCGTTCTCCCTGCATTAACATTGCCTCAGAGACCTGGGCCCTACGAAAGCAGGATGAGAATGCTATTTGAGTCTCCCAAAGAGGAATTGAAAGAGCTATGCTTGGATATCATGTCTCACTCAAGTGAGAGAAGGAATCGGATCCAGATTCGATGATCCAGAGTCAGGAATGCTGTCTTGTTTGCCAAGACATCGAAAATCAGATGGACTGGACATGTAATGCGATTTGGAGATTACCGCTGGACTAGAGCCATTACAGACTGGAACCCATGGGACATCAAAAGATCACATGGCTGCCCACCTACACATATTCATGAAGCAAGCCGATGCCATTGAGCTACGCTGGCAAGTGATAGGGTCAAATGGAAATGTTACTGGTGCCCACTTGAGCAAATCAATGAATATGGGATGTCAAGTGATAAGTGATCATTGCTGTACAGACTTAACTAGAAAATGGATCTAAAAAATTCTTTTAGATATTTTAATGTGTTTTTAAATACAAAAAGTATTAACATATCAATACTTCATGTCATATGCATTGTCTACTATGATCTGGACAGGAATTAATCTGCCCAAATAGTTCTGAGGTCAAAACATTTTTACCACTGTGTGTCCAAATTAAATTTTAAACTTTAACAGGTATTCAGTAATATTTAGGAATTTCCCGAGTGTCCTTTTGTGGGTTTTTCTTTGGCATTTTGCTTCTTTTTGTTATTGTTTATGGATTGCTCAGGGAGCACTTCTGGTGTGATTAAGAGATTCAGTCGTGCCAAATATCAAACATGGAAGTTCCACAGGCAAGGCATGTCCTCAACCATTTGACCTCTCTATAGCCCCCTCAAAAGTATCTGAAGCACTTCTGTATAGGCAGAAGTTTCTGACCAAAAACCTAGTAATACAATAGAAATTTTGTTATTAGGAAAATGTAGAGAATATGTTCTTGCATACCTCTCCATTTTACTTTCCTGCTTCATAAAGTGATACAATAGAACACCAATTTTCCATGTGTCAAGATTTCTCATGTAGCTTGTCACAGAACCCATCTCCTTGTAAATATATTTATAACGAATACTTTGCACAATTCTGAGCTTTAGAGAAATTTGGGGATCACAGGTATTATGACTTCAAATATTTTATTTTGGGAATAGCATGTTTTACACCATCACACATGTGTTCTTTGAAAACTTTATGAAACGTAAGGAAGGTTTTTTGAAAATTGCTAATAGAAATGTGCTATTTTCTATTCTAATATGTCCTATTCGGTTTATTTATTTATTTATTTATTTATTTTGCTTTTCTTGGTCATATCCGGTAATGCTCAGGGGTTTCTCCTGACTCTGCACTCAGGAATTACTCCTGGCAGTGCTTGGGGGACCATATGGGATGCCAGGGATTGAGCCCAGGCTGGTACAGGCTGGCAGCATGCAAGGCAAATGCCCTACCCACTGGCTATCACTCCGGCCCCTAATTTTTAAAGGGTTGTGACCCACAAAATTGGTTCCTTAGACCACAATTTACTATCTAGTTCGGGAAGCCGCTGGAGCCCCCCAACAGTGCTGGGAAGCAAGTTCCTTCTACCTCCGGTCGGAGGGGAATGGATGAAAACTCAGGAATCCGATGCAGTTTTAAAAGGGTTTTACTATCACAGGTTCGATATACAATCCAAGAACAGGGAAAACCTCCACACTCTGGGTTCCCAGCTAGGCCCCATGTGTAGGCCAAGATGGCTGCCGCCAAGTGTTGAAGCCCAACAGAGAATGGATAGGACGAGAAGCAAAACGCCAAGGGAAGCCGAAATGGCAAAAGGGAGCTTCTTTCTTCTTGCAGCTTATTTTATAGATAGAAACCCGCCTAAAACTTCCCAGCCCAGCCCTTTCTGGAGATGAAAACAGGAAAATAGCTCTATAGAAATGTAGCAACTTCAGGAGGCCTTCTGGCTGTTTACAAGAACCCAGAGCAGATTCAAAGCCTCCCTAGCAGAGCTGGGAGGAGCTATAAGCTAAATGTAACTTCCCCTGGCAGGGAGGGTCAAATGCCCTCAGGTAATTTCTCCCAGCACCTCACGATGCTAATGTTTTGAGCCAAGATCTGCCTGGAAATGCCTTTATAAGGTAGAGAAGGGAGTTTCTGAGATGGCATGCCTCTGTACCAAAGACTAATACTAATGCCAGTTAAATATTTCTCCAAGCCTTCACAAGAGTCTCCTCTACTTCAAATACTTTTGTATTTTAGTTGTGTTTGAGTTATCAGGGAGCCATGCTTGCTTGCTTGGAGGCAAACAGCATTTCTCTCTGGTCTAATTACTTAGAGATCCAACGTGGCCAGGCAAATATGCTGGTAAGATCTAGCTAGTCCCATGATGATTGTGGTAGCATGAGAGAATATTTATACCAGCCAGTACAGAATACGTGGTCAGAATACGTGCCACATTTAAACTACCCCCTCTATCTATGAAGTGACCTGCAGGAGGCAATCCAGGGCAGATGCAGAGGCTCTTATGTGTCCTGCAACAATCTATAGTTTGAAGAATAATGGTCTGACATATATTAAATCTACAGAACTGTGTCTTCTATTAGTATTTTATCTTACAATTATATAATAAACAATATGTTATATATTGTCAAATAGAAATTCCTTATCAATTACTGCTGATAGCAGAACCGAGAAAATTTCACCTGAAATATTAAAAATTATATTTTAAAATTATCTGTTGCCTGCTAAAGTGACTTTTTAAAAAGGTGATAAAATAATATACTCCTAAAACTTTAGCATGTTTAATCTGATTCTGACTAATAGACATAATTACTCAGAACTTCAAGACTATAATCAAAACAAGTCACATATAGATTCCACAAGTTTTCAAAGTAGGGTGAGGATGATAATTAATCTTAATGATGGATTCATTTTTAAAGAAATTTATGTATTGTGCATAGTACATTAGTGTAACCATATCCATGTTAAATAAGTTAATAAACAAAAATTAGTTGTGTGTGTGATCAAAACTATTAATCTAATTTTTTTGTGTATGAAATTGAATCTTCTTTATTGGTAGAGATGAGGTTTTCCTTGTGCTTATTTATTGTTGTGTAACAACCACCTTTCCAAAACTGTTAATTTAAAATATTAAAACATAAATATTTACTTTTATTACAGAATTGCAATTTGTGTAAGACTCTAAGATGACAATTTGTCCCTGCTCTATCCGGCAATAAAGCTGGGTTGAAGCCATCGGAAACTATTCACTCACAAATCTGGCTGTTAAGGCTGGGATTGTCTGTGGAGTCTCAAACACTTGGACACAAAAATAACTGGCATGTCTCAGCATCTATTTCTCTATCTTGTTTCTCCAAGTGACCTCTCTAGTATGGCGGTCTCAACATGGCTCAATTTATTACATTGTTCCCAAGGTACAAATCCTAAGGAGAAAGGCAGGCAAAGCCCAGGGATCTTTTTTAATTTAGCATCAAAAGTCAAAGATATTTCTGCCATATCTTGTATTTTAGAAGTAAATCACATCGAAAATAAGATTTCTTTTATTGATTGAACCATTGTCAAAGAATTTATAAACATACTTAATATATGTTCACACTTCCCTCAATCTGATTGAGGATGGTAATATGTAAAGTCCAATGGTGTGATTGGACACAAACTAACTAAAGTTGGACATCAAGCTATGAGATTGAAAAAATTGAACCAAAGCTTCTCAGCTGGTTTCGGATGGGTGCCTCCCCCACCCCCGCCAAAGTGTACTGAATTTAATTGTGACCCTACCATTCCATACTGGTTCCTCAGGTGTTAGGAAATTCCTCAGATTGTTTGGTTGGTCAGTGAGTATCTTAATGGCAACTGAAAGTAGAAATGGAAAAACATTAAGAAATAGACAAGGTAGAATCCCACTGGAGAGGATAGGGCAGTTAAATTTTATTTTCTTCAGGCCACAAAAAGTTAGTATGTTAAAATTCATTATATATCTTAACAAAAATATTACATATCCTTAACTTCAAAATGTCATTTCAATGATGTTTTATGTTTTAATAGAAAATATGTGCAACATCAGAAGAGAGACACTCCAGACCCAAACACTCCAGACTTTGAGCAGATATTTGGGTTCCTCCTCCCATTCCTCCACCTCCATGTCAGAACGCATGGCTGTGAGCTCCCAACCACCACAGCCAGAAACCCCGGAAGAAAGACACTCCAGACCCAACCACTCCAGACCCACAGCTGCACTCTCTGCCACACACAGAAGCAGCCCATGTAGCTCTGGAGGGGAGTAAATGGCTTGGCCTGCCCCTGGCTGAGTCCAACATAGCTCCAAGGTTTTTTTTTTTCTTTTTTGGGTCACAGCTGGCAATGCTCAGGGGTTTCTCCTGGCTCTGCACTCAGGAATTACTCCTGGTGGTGCTCGGCCGACCATATGGGATGCCGGGATCGAACCTGGGCCGGATACAGGTGGGCCCCGGTGCAAGCAAACGCCCTACCCGCTGGGCTATTACTCCGGCTCCTGCAAAGGTTTTTTCACTCGTGTGGAGGAGGGCCAAGCTGGCCGAACTTGGAGCAGGGATTTGGGCTCCTCCTTCCATCCCTCCACCTCCATGTTGGAAGGAGTGGCTGCGAGCTTCCAACCACTACAGCCATCAACCTCAGAAGAGAGACACTCCAGACCCACAGCTGCGCCAAGTTGCTGCTGCAGAGTGGCCGCGAGTGGCCGCCGACAACAGTCTTAAATAATCCTGGAAGTTAGGACCAAGTCCTTCCCAGGATCTTTCACATTTATACAATGTATACAGTCCTAGGCAGGGTTTTAGTCATGGCCCATCATGCCAGTGAGCCTAGCAAAAAGCCAGGGATCCCCACACCATGAGGTCTGTCATTCTCAACATCTGGACTCCACAGTTCCTCAGAGCTCCACCTAAGAAAAAAGCAGATCTCTCCCTGTTGAGGTACATCAGTAAAGCTTGAGATGAGAGCCTACTACTGAGAGTGTACCACCTACACAGCAGAGCCTGGCAAGCTACCTGTGTTGTATTTGATATGCCAAAAACCAGTAACAAGTATACACCTCATTCCCATGACCTGAAGGAATGGTTTAAGGCTCTTCGTGTTTCTGGAGCAAGCATATGCCCTTTGGCTACACTAGCTCAACCCAGGATGTATGGAAATGTTACTGGTGCCCGCTGAAGCATATCAATGAACAACAGGAAGACAAGTGATACAAGTGATATGCTTATACTCTCTAGCATTTTACTACTCACAGATTAATCAGTGTTTCTAAACAGATGTATAGCTAGTATATCATTTGAAACCATTTTCTTTCATTGCTCCTTCAAAACAGTTTTTGTAAATAAAATGAATTTAAAACATGTATTTGAGGCCCCGGAAAACAGCACTAGAGTTTAAAGCATGTATTTGAGTGCCTGAAGAGATAGCAGAGTGGGTAGGGTGCTTGCCTTTGCTGTAGCTGGCCTGGGTTCAAGCTCTAGCATCCCATATGGTCTCCTGAAGTATCACCAGAAGTGAGCCTTGAGTGCAGAGCCAGAGGCATCTCCAGACCAGATGTGGCCCAAACACACCACACACACACACACACACACACACACACACACACACACCCCAAAATTAAGACAAAACAAACACAAATTTGAGTAAAACATTTTTTCTATACATTGTGAAACACTAATGTGAGAATATCATCTTGGTAATATATTTCACTGAGGTAGTAGAACTAAATGTTCTGATTTAACTCTTTTATTTAAATTATGTCATTTAAGATATCTAAGACTGTCAATTCTTGAAATTGATCTGAATTTTATTTAAAGACTAATAACAGTGTTTCACATTTGACATTTATCAAGTAACTTAAAACTAAAATGCCATGAAAGAATGAAGAACATTTGGAAAATTTTCAAAAGACAACCTCAAAGATGATTAAAGGATTGAGAAGATCTAGCTAATATAATTTACTGAGATTATTTAATTTTTGACAGGTCAGAATTTGAGGGGATGACTCAATTGAACCTCTATTGACCAGAACTCTCTTCATTATAAACTGCAGCACTATGCATGATAGTTATTAGCTAGGATTCTTAAGTAAAAAAAAGTTATTTAATAATTTAAATGTTCTTGCTATACTCTGCCAATTTAGGCTTAAATTTTTTAGACTGAAAATCAAAGAATCTGAATCTTGGAAAACTTAATATGGTCCTTAAACCAAGAGAGAAATGAAACCTTTAATGTATGTTCTGTATTCTCATACTTTGTGGGGGGAGGGACGGGGAGGGGGGGGAGAAACACCTTTTCTTATCATCTTTTATTTTTATATCTTTCTATACCACCCGGTATAATAAATATAATATTAATCAAAAAAAAAAAAAAAGCACCTTGTCATTCATCTCTAATCTAGTTGAATCAGGGACCTACTTTTGGTTTGTTTTTGAGAAGACAGTATATAGTCTGTGAAATTAAAAAATTACAATTAGCAATTGCAGTAGAATTTAAGATTTTTTTTCAGTAATTTTCTGTAATAGTTGCTAATTAATTTTTATTTCCTCAGAATGACAAATATCTTAGTACCTTAAGACAGTTAAAATAGAATTTGTAATATAAGATCTTATGATTGTTTTTTCTTTCTGTCTTTAAAATTTACATAATTAAGTATTCTAATAATTAAAAAATTGTTCCCTTGCAAGTTTACAAATTGTCTATAAATGTTCTACAACTCACAGGAGCATGTTTAAGACCATAAAAAAAATTCAGTACTATTATATTGCAGATAATTTGTTACATGATATATAGGAAGCATATGATATGTTTCCTATAAACATTAGGAACATTTAGGAACATTCTCATTGGAATATTTTTCTATAAGAAATTTACTATAAATTTTCATAAAGATGAGTATTGTATTAATGTTAATCTATATTGTAGAATATCTTGTAGAAATAAAAATCAAATTCTCTGAACTTAAAACTAATTGTCTCTGTGATAAATGAATTAAACATAGAAAAATACATAGATTAGGACCAGAGAGATAGTATAGGGTTAAGGGGTGTGCCTTGAATACACTGACTTTAGGTAGAGCCCCGAACCACATGATGGACTGAATACTGCACAGAGCAGCCATGAAAATCCCCAGCATCACCAGGTGTGACCGTGGATGTTCCTGAACACTATGGTTTGTCCTGCATGGCAGGCGAAACACTACATCCTCAGGATCTGGTATTGAACCCTCAACTCAGTGGCAGAAAATTACCAGAAGAGGTCAAAAGAGCACTGTTTGGGAGGTAATATCTCCTCCCCAAAGAGACTGGATACCTTGCTTCTATCAAATCAGTCAACTTTTGAGTTTCCAGTTGTAATCTTACTATCACTTCAATGAGAGAAAAATTTAATCCGTTTTCAAAAGACAATTCCATCCAGCTACAGAGAGTATTTATTTGAATGTATCTTTTTCTTTGTGAGGAAGAAACACCCTGTTATATTCAGGGCTTTATCTTGGCTGCACAGGGATCACTTCTAGAAGTGTTTAAAGGACCATAATTGCTGCCAGGGAATCAAACTCTATCAGCATTTCAAAGGCAAGTACTATTTCTCTTGTCCTCTAAATATGTTTTGAGTGTATTTGTAGAATAAGATTTTCTAACTCTTTTTCATAGAATCTGATTTTAAATTTCATAGTGTCCCATATCTATAAATCTTCTAGAAGAAACTGTAAATAATTACGTTTACGCTTCATTGATGTTCATTTATGAGGACAGATGCTAGTATCTAAACAGTCACATTAGCTAATTAGAAGCTACTGTAAAAAATGTGGAGATTTAATAAACCATAAACACAGATAACTTTCTTTGAATGTTCAATGAAGAGATATTTCCCCTTGATAATATTCTGGAAATCACTTTTAAGTTCATTCTTATAACTAATTTCCTTTTTGTTTCAATCTCTAATATTCAAATTTCTTTGAATTCAATTATTAATGATCAGTCTCATTTTTTTTTCTATACCTCATAGGTTGGCTTGCGTAAGGCATTTGTCTTACAGACTGGGGTATTTTTAGCAAAAGTTTAATTAAAATACAAACTAGGATGACAATTAGATTAATTGACATAGTCACTCAAAACTATGGGGAATTCATTTGAAAGAACTCTATACAAGCCTTTGTGGGAGTCTTCATTTTTAAAATTTTTTTATTTTTACAATTACAAAGATATACAATTAAAAAGTTCATATATGGGTTTTGGTCATACAGTGTTCCAGCACCCATCCCTCCACCAGTGCCCATCTCCCACCACCAATGTCCCCGGTTCCCTCCCCTTCCCCCCATCCCTCCTTCCATGGCAGGTTCTTTATTTCTTTCCCTTTCTCTCTCTTTCTCTTTTCCTTCCCTTCCAGACTATGTATTACAGATCATACATTAAAGGGTTGTCATGTGTATCTTTTTGCCTCTATTTAATGCTCAGTTCTAGATTGGCATTAGTACCCTCAACAATTACTAGCACACTGTACCATTTTCTGTCTTACCTAGCCTCTGACTCCCACACGTTTGTGATAATTTCCACCTTTGACAAGACCTTCTGATATATATTTCACTTGACCTTGGATATTGGTATCATAATATGTACATATATATTTATGTCATGCAAATAAATGCAGTCATTCTGTATATGTCTCTCTCCTTCTGGCTAATTTCACTCAACATAATCTTCTCCATGTCCATCCATTTATAGGCAAATTTTATAACTTCATTTTTCCTAACAGCTGCATAGTATTCCATTGTGTAGATGTACCAAAGCTTCTTTATCCAGTCATCGATTTTTGGGCACTCTGGTTGCTTCCAGATTCTGGCTATTGTGAATAATGCTGCTATGAACATAAAAGTAGGGAGGTGTTTCTGCTGCGTATTTTTGGTTTCCCAGAGTAGATTCCCAGGAGTGGCTCGGTCAAATGGGAGTTCAATTTCTAGTTTGGAGGAATGTCCATATTGTTTTCCAGAAAGGCTGTACCAGCCGGCATTCCCACCAACAATGGATAAGTGTCCCCTTTTCCCCACATCCACGCCAGCACTTGTTGTTCTTGCTTTTTTTTGAATATGTGCCAGTCTCTGTGGTGTAAAGTGGTATCTCATTGTTGTTTTGATTTGCATCTCTCTGATGATTAGTGATGATGAGCATTTTTTTCATATTTTTTTGCCATTCGAATTTCTTCCTTGCTGAAGTTTCTGTACATTTCTTCTCCCCATTTTTTGATGGGGTTGTTTGTTTTCTTCTTGTAAAGTTCTACCAGTGCCTGATATATCCTGGATATCAACCCCTTATCAGATGGGTATTGGGTGAATATTCTTTCCCATTCTGTGGACTGCTTTTGTATCTTAGTCACTGTTTCTTTTGAGGTGCAGAAGCTTTTTAGTTTCATGTAGTCCCATATGTTTATCTTTTCTTCTAGTTGCTTTGTTAGTGATGTTTCACCTTTCAAGATGCCTTTAGCTTCAATGTCGTGGAGGGTTTTTCCTATATTTTCTTCAATGTACTTTATGGATTCAAGTCTGATATTTAGATCTTTAATCCATTTTGATCTGATTTTTGTGCATGGTGTTAGACACAGGTCCAAATTCATTTTTTTTAAATGTCGCTGCCCAGTTTTCCCAACACCACTTGTTGAAGAGGCTTTCCTTACTCCATTTTAGACTCTTTTGCACCTTTCTTTAGTCTCTTTCTCAGTTCTCTGAAGTACAAGCCGTAGGATATTTAGTTATCAGGAAAAGGAAAGCTATAGGACCTTAGATAACTGTCAGGGATGCCGCTGGGGTCCCCGACAGTGTCTGGACAGAAGTTCTCTTTTACCTCCAAGGATGCCAGGGGTGAATGAAAACTCACGGAGTCGGTGCAGTTCCAAAAAACGCTTTTTATAGTAAGAAAGCTCTTTCACCACAATCCAATATAATGAAAGAACTCTAGCTCTGGTCAGAACTTAGACCATACAAAAGGCCCTAAGTCTCCCACCAAAGAGAGAGAGGATCTCACCCGAGATGAGTCCTACCTTAGAAGAAGGAGCAAAAAGGCCAAAGAGAAAAGTCAAAACCCAAAGGCCGCAGGAGCAACCCAAAAGCGAAAGTAAAGGTGAAGGGGCCTCAAGTCAGCCCCCCTTATATACACCCAAGTAATCCCACTTGTGACAGGGAGGGTCATGTAAACAAAAAGCCCTAAACAGAGTGTGGAAGAGCAGTGAAACACCCTATTGCAGGTATAAACAAAGGTTTATACCTTTGCCAAAGACTAATCCGAGATTATCTCTTATGTAAAACACTGGGAGAGAGAGAGAGAGAGAGAGAGAGAGAGAGAGAGAGAGAGAGAGAGAGAGAGAGAGAGAGAGAGAGAGACGTATAAAGTAATACATCTTAATTTCATGAGCTTCATGTAATCTAGATGGTACTCACAAGGTCCTTCTCATTATTATCTGTACCAGTGTGATTCTTGTTCTCATGTACTGAAAGGGTCACACTTGCCTGCTTAAAGCAAACTAGTATGATTCTTCCTATAGTCTTCCTATAGTCTCAACGTAGCCAGGGTGGTAGTCTCCTGGTAAATTCCTAACTGTCTCACGCTAGGTGCAGTGGGTATAAAGAGGAGCTGTGCCCAATCTAGAAAACATAGAAGTCTTAGTAGATGTATAAGTCAGAAGTTATTCAATCAAGATGAATTCTGTAACTGCCACACCCTCTAGCAATGTTTACATGGAAGAGAGGTCTCATTAGAATGAAACTTGGCTTAAATATATTAAGCTGTGAGTGGGCAAAACAACAAAACTCCCAGATTTGGTAGATCTGTCATCCAACAGATAACTATAGGTTGTCTTTAAATTTTCATAATGATTATTACTATATTTAGACTCTGTTGCCTTTGGGACTCACAACATGAACTCAATGAAATTCACTTACCTGACCTTTTGATTGTGGGTTTATTAGATGAGGGACTTCCAAGACTGCTAAGATTTGTTCCTAGGCTCTCTGGTTAATAGAAATACCATTGATTGTTGGAGCAATATTTACTTCAGGCTGTAGGCATGTCATTGAAAATTGTTATGTTGAACACTGTTAGATTTTCATTGGATACTTCTGTTTCTAAACAGTTATTTTAGAAATGGGCAGCTGCAAGGGATCCGTTTGGGTGTCAGATATTGAAGTTGGGTCAGCCGTGTGCAAGGCAGGTATGCTACCCAGTGTACCATCGCTCAGCAGACCAGCAGATCAGACTATCACAGCCCGGGTCATCGACACCTACCCTGCAGCAGTTTTTTTTTCAATCCGGCCCAGGTATACTGAACCAGAGACTCGCAGACATGAGAGAGAGCTGCTACTTGCTCTCCCTGTGCCCAGCCGCTCATGAGGTGCCCAGGAGGCATGTTGAGTTCTAACCCTGGCCTACCACCCCAGCAGAGCCTCACAACAGGCGCACCCCCCCCTACTCATGGGGCCTGCCATTTTCTACATCCGGACTTCCCTCTCGTCATAACTCCACCCAGCAGACCAGACTATCATAGCCTGGATCATCGACACCTACCATGCAGCAGTTTTTTTTTCAATCCGGCCCAGGTATGCTGAACCAGAGACTACGCAGACATGGGGCAGAGCTGCTACTTGCTCTCCATGTGCTCAGCCACTCATGATGTTGCCGGGAGGCCTGTTGGGTTCTAGCCCTGGCCTGCCACCCCAGCAGAGCCTCACAACAAGCCAAACAACCCCCTCTCACCCCCCCCACTCATGGGGCCCGCCATTTTCACATCCGGACTTCCCTCTCTCACAACTCCACCCAGCAGACCAGACATTCACAGCCCAGATCACCAACACCCACCCTGCAGCAGTTTTTTTTTTTTCAATCCGACCCAGGTATGCTGAACCAGAGACTCGCAGACATGGGGCAGAGCTGCTACTTGCTCTCCCTGTGCCTAACCGCTCATGAGGTGCCCGGGAGGCATGGCAGGTTCTAGCACTGGCCTGCCACTCCAGCAGAGTCTCCCAACAAGCCAGATAAGCCCCCCTACTCCATGGGGGCCGCCATTTTCCACATCCGGACTTCCCTCTCGTCACCCAGCAGCCCAGACTATCACAGCCGGATCGCACGGCCGCTAGCGGCCACGCGGTTCATCAATAAATGCTTTATTTAGAGGTGACTACAACAGGATGTCACCCGCACGGCAAGCCTGGCAAGCTGCTCCTGTAGTATTTGATATGCCAAATTCCAGTAACATTTATATTAGGTCATTCCCGTGACCTAATATAATGGTTTGAGGCTCTTTATGTTCCTGGAGCAAGCAGATGCCTTTGGTTTCTCCTAGCATGAGACAGAACATATGGAGATATTACTGGTGCTGGCTCTAGCAAATAGATGATTAACGGGAAGATAGTGATAGTGATAGTGATATTTTAGAAATACATGTGCTTCCATTTTCCTATTTCTTTTTCCTTGATTTATTTGAGTAATTTCTTGATTTCCATATTTTTCTCTTTCTGACTTTTTTAAATATTCTGACTTTTTGATCATTAAATTTTTTTAACATTATTTCAAAACAAAACTATAGAGATAGCTCAATAGACTGAGCTGTCCCACTTGAAGTGTGGAATATTGAGGGTTGCATTTATAATTTTGGTACCAGGAAGAAATACTGTCTTCCCGTTCATCATCAATTTGCTCGAGCGGGCACCAGTAACATCTCCATATGACCTGTCTCATGCTAGTAGAGCCCAAGGGCACCTGCTTGCTCCAGGAACATAAAGAGCCTCAAACTATTCCATCAGGTCATGGGAGTGAGGTCTATAATTGTTACTGGTATTTGGCATATCAAGGAACTACTACTAAATGAAATTCAGCAGAGAATATTTTTCTGCAAAACAAGGGCAGAAAATTATCTTAATACATCTCTCTTTCACGTAAATATGTCTTCAAATCTCTTTGTTCATAAATTTATAAATTATAAAATAGATAATTTGTTCCAGATTGAGAAGACCAGGAGAATTAGAGGAACTTTACTATAAGCCTTCTTTATACATAATAAAGGAGTAAAGACAATAATACAAGTCAGAATGGTACCTGACATAATTGACATCCAGTTATTTTATCCTGCATTATATTAGTAAAAAATGCTATTATATTATTTAACTTATATAAACAGAGCACACTAGAAAAATTGGCATCTAGTTATTTTCTACTACCAAATTCCAAGATTCCAAAGTGTGATGTACAAATCTTTATTTTTAGCATTTCTAATTAACTTCTACTAATTAACTTATTTTATTTAACTTATTTTAATTAACTTATTTTATTTTTAACTTATTTTATTTAACTTATTTTAATTAACTTATTTTTATTTTTAACTTATTTTATTTAACTTACTGTAATTAAATTATTTTATTTTAAATTAACTTATTAATATTTTATATTCATCGACTGACAACAATAACCAGGTACCACCATATCTGGTGATGCAATGGTGACAGGCTTCATGAATGAAGAGCACAGAAAAGGTGTTTTGATGGAGGAAGGCTATCACATGATAATAAATATATGATGTGATGTGCTAGAATATGATAAGTGATCTGTAATCGTAAAACAAATAGGCATAGGGAATGTGAAGACTGCTTTTTCCTTTTTTCTCAGTTTAGTTCGAGTGTGAAGAGGAAGAATACATTAGAAGTTATCTTTTAACGAAACAACATAAAAGGTTACTGCACATACAGGCAGAAATGGGTGTTGGTAGCTGGAAAACAAAAAAATTGCCAGGTAGGTGGAAAACAGAAAATTAAAATGTTATGAAGTATGATAATGTCTTACAAGACAGCCAGTGTGACTGGAGGAAAATCACTGTAAGAAAAGAA
>JAJIBD010028266.1:0-71362 GCA_021461705.1 Cryptotis parvus
GATTTGGGATTATTGAACAGGAAGAGCAGGCGCCCCAACCCTTTGTACTGTCTCCCCAGCCCTCAACAACTGTCTATTTGCCTCTGTGTATATTTCATTACCAGAGTGAACACGGTGTTTCCTATTTTCAACCCCCACCTCCAGCCCCCAAAGTTCTTAAAGTGTCTCTCCCAGTTTTCAGACAAGCATATTTGAGAAGATACAGAGGAATAGAGGCTTAGCTTGGGTGTCTTGCAAGCAATGTCTCACGTGCCCGGAGCATGATCCTACTGGCTCTGTTGAAGCCCGTCAGTCATGTTGTCTGGGCTCCCCAAGTGCCAGACACCGTTCCCCCACGGTACAGAGCCAAGTGCACACAAGGGGGTTCAGCCTCTACCGAACTCTACAGCGGAAAAGATGTGTCACTTCCATGGTCAGAAGTACAGCCCCTGCAAGCACATATGAACACCATGGTAGCCCCTGGTGAGTGTCACAACCGTAACGTTGCTCGCTTCAATTAAGTCCTGCCCTTGGGCCAGGGAGTTAGTACAGGGCTTAATGGACTTGCCCTTGCTTCCATCCACCCTGGTTTGAATTCTTGACATTTTGTTCCCCAGACACTGCCAGGGGGTCGCTCCTGAGCAGAGCCCGAATAATCATTGAACCCCACAGGGTGTGGCCCCAATCCAGCCCCCAAAAGAAGTGCACCCTTCGCTAGCACTGCAGCCTAATGTATAACCCCCAGTGAACTAAAAATGAGCACCACAGCCAAGCAGTGTGTGTGATCACCATAACATCAGCAATGAATGAAAGGGTGGAAAAGAGGGGAATGGCATTAAGAAGAATATGCGGGACATATATTTAACCAGTTTAGTAATGTTCGGGAGTTATACAAATTAAATTATTGGAAGGAAGGGGGCCTGAGTACAGCGATAGTACAGTAGGTATAGGGCATTGGCCTTGCATACAGCCGACCCGGGGTTTAATCTTCAGCATCCATACAATCCCCTGAGCACCAGCAGGAGTAATTCCTGAGTGCAGAGACAGGAGTAACTCCTGAACATTGCTGGGTGCTCCGCCAAACCCAAAAAAAAATTCTTGGAAGAAGCCTTCCCTTTCAGTCAGATTCTGGAAATTTTTTGTATAATGAACTTGATGGAGATACTATGCAGCTGTTAGGAAAACGAAGTTATGAAATTTTGCCTATAAATGGATGGACATGGAGAGGATCATGTGTTGAGTGAAATTTGCCAGAGGGAAAAGGACAGATACAGAAAGACTGCATTTATTTTTTGGAATATTAAAAAAAAGCATGATACCAATATCCAAGGCCAGACAAAACATGGATCAGGAGGTCCTGTCAGCAGGGTGCACCTACTGCAAATGTGTGGGAGTCAGAGGTTAGAGAGGTTAGGTAAGACAGAGAAAGGAACAGTGTACAAATAATTATTGTTAATGATAATACCAGCCTAGAACTGATCACTGAAAGTAGGCAAAAGGATATATACATGATAACCTCTAAATGTATGTATTGCAAGCCACAATGTGTAGAGAGGAGAGAGAGAGAGAGAGAGAGAGAGAGAGAGAGAGAGAGAGAGAGAGAGAGAGAGAGAGAGAGAGAGAGAGAGAGAGAGAGAGAGAGAGAGAGAGAGAGAAATTGCCTGCCATAGATGCAGGCTGGGGGAAAGGGGAATCAGGGGACACTGGTGATGGAAATGGGCACTGGTGTGGGGGATGGGTGCTGGAACACTGTATGACTGAAACCCAAGTATGAACATCTTTGTAACTGTATATCTCACAGTGGTATAATACAAAAATAAACTTGATGGACTTTTAAAGAAGAGGATGATGAAATAATCACAATTCACTTTACTACCATGATTTGTGATATGCTTTATTTTCTTTCCACCTAGAAATTTCAGGGCTGGTCATTGACACTTAAAGCAAGATAAGAAATGCCTTCATTACATTTCGTGTTGTTCATTAATACAGCAGACATTAGATCCCAAATCTGCAGCTTCTAAGCACACACCGTTGGATCCTTCAACCCTCCTGCAGTTTTAGGTTGTGTCTATAGAGGTACTCAAGTCGATGAATAACACATTCTATAATTACTGAAAATATAGTACAGAGTGAAATGATTTAAATATAATTTAGGCACATATTGATTATGAAAATATATATCTCTCAATACAATACTTTCTGTCTTGATAAAAATAATAAAGCAAAGAAAATAATTCATTTCTGAAGTTGCTTTCCTTTATCGGTAAAGGTCTGGTCTCATCCCACTATGCATATATAGCCTTTACTGCAAGGAAAGCTTTGCATATGGATACAGAGAGAAGAAAGAGCCACGTCAATACTGAAGACATGTCATCCTCCCAAAGGAGACCGTGATTTGAATGATTCATTGCCTCAAACCGATGAGTCGGTGAGAACTCAGAACCCATTTGGACACAGCTTAGATCCCTGCTCGGGCAGACATAAGGACACCAGTTATTAGTCAGGAAGTACAAACCCCCATCTCTGCTGCTGCAGAGAAAATAACTCAAGAAAATAAGACTATGGGCCGGAGCGATAGCCCAGCGGGTAGAGTGTTTGCCTTGCAGGCGGCCGGCCCATGCCGGCCCGGGTTCGATCTCCCGCATCCCATATGGTCCCCCAAACACCGCCAGGAGTAATTCCTGAGTGCAGAGCCAGGAGAAACCCCTGAGCATTGCCAGGTGTGACCCAAAAAAGAAAAAAAATCAGACTAAGATGTGTTTTTTAAAACAAATCAATTTTAAAAGTCTGTTAAGAGAACCACAGGTGCTGACTGATTATCCTACATCTCAGGCTAGTCAAAGGTCTATATTTTGTATTTGATAAGTTTTCCTGGTGGCTATGTACAAACTGTCAGCTGAAAAAAAATCTCTTCATGTACACTGTAGGATGTTAGTTGCAATTTTGTTGATTTCTAAAGGACTAGCCTGCCGCAGTCACTCATATTTTATCACTCTGAAGTGGATTAGGATTCAGTATAAATGTCATGGCAGTTGAATGAAATGAAATTAAGAACACCTGGGTTTTTGGTTTTGAAATCTCTTCCTATACTTGTATGAAATATAGGAGACAAGGCTAGCAGTGTAAATCAATGAAATAGGTGTTGAGTGGAATTTGTTGCTGATTTAATAGATGCAGCTAAAGGGAAGTTCTTCCTCTACAGGGAGAGATCCGCTCCACTCCGCTGACAGTGATGTATTTCCGTTCACTCTGCTTCAATCAGTAAAAGAAGACTTCTCTAATTTAGCTACTGTTTTATTCTAAAAAATAACTTTTGTAAAAAAGAACCTGAAAAGAAAAGTCTGATCCTACCACAGTCACGTGGCGTGATCGGCCTTTATCGAAGGGGAAATGCCACTAAAGCTTTTATCAACCTGAACTGCTTCCACATCTTCTAAGGTGGAAGAATTAAAATACCCACACTGCATTCAGAGGCTCAATAAACAATTGCATATGTTGTGCTTTTCATAAATAAAAATCCTCAAATGTGTTTCAAACCAGGATTACACTTCCCCATCATCTGTATTTGAAAGCAATTATAATATATAGAACTCCTGGTCCCAAACCAGGGAAACCCCCATCTGCGCTCACAAGGCAGCGGCATGGACTAGCTTTCCTACATCGATCGAGGGCTTCGCGGTTGAGATTATAAAGTGAGGGGGGAAACGCACGTCTCCCCCCTTACGCACCATTCAAAACAACATAATCCTCTCATTGTGTTTTTGATTCCCTTACAGTGTCATTTCTCCTAGATAACCGAGTGGGAGAAGCAATGAAAATGATGAGGAGGACATTTTCCATCCCGGTGGCTTTCTCCAGCCCTCACGCTCTCATCTAACGCTTTGCGACATGTGCAGCGGTGTCAGCATCTCTTCAAAGATGGCTCCTTTCACGTTGGAGCCTCTCAGGTTGGCTTCTTGAAGATCGCACCCAGACAGGTCACAGTTCTGCAGGACAGAAATAATAATCAGTGACTGCTACAGAGAACTGCCCGTAGGACGACAGTATTGACACGGTGGATCTTTATAATTAGCTGGGCAGAGGGAAGCGGCAGCTATTCAACCACCAAGACTGTGTAGAAACTAAAAGTAAGTAGTGGTGGTGTGTCTGGGATTATCAGCAGAAAACCACTGTGTTCTGGAAACCCAGGAAGTGAATCCAAGAGCAGAAATGGCCAGACTCCCACACACGGCCCAGGAAAAAAAGCCAGGACTTTATCATTACTGTTCCCTTATACGAGCTGTCATGAGCAACATGACTGACGCTGACTAAGTGAGCAGGCAGCGGGGGGGGGTGGGGGGCAGGTAGGAAATGCGGGTCCCTGGTGGGGGAGGGGCACACTGGTGGTGGGACTGATGCTGAACGAGGAATCTTTCTAACAACTGTATTGTGGAAAATTTTGTAAACCACGGTGTTTAAAATAAATAATTATTTAAAGGGGGAAAAGAAACTAAAAGCAAGGGGTAAAAGTTATCATACATGACAGAAATTAAAATTAAATAACTGTGCTCCTAATAGGTTTATAGATTCCTGCTCAGGCTGGATTTATTCAGCTTAAACAGAACTATAGGGAGAAATTTTTGTTTTTTGTTTTTGTTTTTGAGTCACACCCAGCAGTGCTCAGAGGTTGTTTCTGGTTTTGCACTTGGGAATTACTCCTGGCGGTGCTCAGGAACCATATGAGATGATGGAGAGAGAATCCAGGTTGCCCGTGTACAAGGCAAATGCCCCATCAACTATATCATCACTCTGACCCCAAGAAACTTATTTTTTTGGTGTGTTTTGCGGGAGAGGGGTCCCCATGTATATCCAAGGACACTGAGGGCTACTCCAAGTGATGCCAGGCCACCAGGATGAGCGTTCGATGCCTGAGGACGTGGCACTGCAGGGCTCCTGTGGATGGATCCGGTGCATCCTTGGCTACGCCCAACGCTGCATGGGGACCACAAGGGGCCAGGGCTCAGCTGTGATTCCCTCTCCCCTGCTCAAGCACCCTAGGTAGAAACATTTTATTTTTTGCTTTTTTGGTCACACTCAGTGATGCTCAGGCGCTACTCCTGGCTCTGCACTCAGAAATTACACCTGGTGGTGCTTGGGGGACCGACCATAAGGGATGCCAGGGATCGAACCGGGTTGGCCATGTGCTAGGCAAAATGCCTATGGCTCCAGCCCCAACATTTAAACCAACAGAAATTCGAACTCTGACAAACTCTTCTCTACGATCAGCTGGGCCAGACTTTCTTGTATAGTTGTACTACTCAGAATAAGAGCAACCCATACAGCTATTTACATTTAAATGAATGAAAACTAATTAAAAAAATATGTTTCTCAATTGCACTATCCACATTTCAAATGTGGCGTGGCCAAATGTGGTTGGACCACTGCGAACAACTCAGAACATGTCCATCACCGTGAGAAAAGCTAGTGTTGACTTAGCAGCAGCTGTCAAGCCTGCAAGCTAAATTCACATATCAAGACACCACATTTCAAAACAATTCCTATGGAAAAAAGAAAATGATGAGCTTTTGACCAGGGCTCAAAACCTAGTCCCTGATATGGTCTCGAGCCTGTGAGGAGCAACCCCTGAGAGCAGAGCCAGGCTTAAGCCCTGGGCACTGTGTGTGTCCAAAAGAAAAACAAAAACAAAATTGAGATTCAAACAGAATATGATGCCAATTCTGAATACTCTTTCCATGATTCTCATTTCAAACCTGAATACCATTCTGATTTTTCTAAGTACTTGAGAAAATAATCTGGCCCACTTAATTTCATTTAGAATTAGAATTTTAAAAAAAACACAATAGCCAGAGAGATAGCTCAAAGGGCCGGGAGCACATGCTTTGCATGTGGAAGGTCCTGCTTCAATCCTAAGAACCTCCTGGTCCCCTGAGCACAATGGGAAGTACCGCCTGAACACAGCACCCAGTGTGGCCCAAACACAAAACCAAAAGTCAGAAGAAAAAAAAACAGGGCCGGGGCTGTTACTCAGCAATAAAGCTATCACCTGACATACACAAGACCAGGGTCAATTCCCAGCACAAAAGAGAAACAAAAATAAGTTAGATTAATAAAGTTTCTAACAAAGCTATCTACTTCAGAAACAAGGAAAAGAGGAATGAATCAACTTAGCTAAATATCAGAACCGATGAAACTTCAAATCTGAAATGACATTGATGATTTCATTAACTCAATCCTGCTGTGGATTTCACATTTGTGGAAATAAGCAACTGAGAGGAGAACATCCCTCCAGCCGTGCTGACCTGGTACCTGCAGTTCTTATCAGCAACTACTTTATGGTTTTCTCTCTTTTGGGAGGCAGGGGGCATTGCTCAGGGCCCACATGCGGTACTGGGGACTGAACTGTGTGGTCTGTCATACACAAAGCAAGTACCTGATTCCCGAACTGTCTCTCCAGCTGGACTCGAAGTTTTTAGGAAGTTTTGCAGGAGATGCTTGTTGACTGTAAACTCACAAAAACTCCCTGAAGACTGATGACATACCTCTAAATCAGTTCCTGCCAGAGTAGCTCCCCTCAGATTACAGTTCTTCAACTTCGCATTTTTCAAGGTGGCAACTCTCAGGTTAATTCCTGTCATCTGACTTCCTTCCATATCCACGCCTTTCAGATTAGCACCTAGAATGAACATATTTACAGAGTAGGTGAACTTAAGAATATTTAAAGTTCTCTACTTTCAAAAACCAGCAAGGTGACGTCAAGGCTTCAGGAAAAGGTTGTAAGAGTACGAATCTGAGTCTCAACCAACTTACATATACAATTAGTTCTCTGATAACAATCTGCTTATTCTATCAATTAAGAATGTTTTAGGTGTTGGACAGATAGAACAGGAGGTGAGGCATTACAGGGGGCATTTCTGGGCACAGAGTCAGGACAAAGCCCTGAAAAACGATGGTTGTGGTCCAATTCCTGTACACCCTCCAAAACAAATAATAATGTAGTTTGTATAAATATTTGGGAAGAAGGGATAAGAGCTGGGTCACACCCAGGAGTGCTCAGGGACTATATATATGCATATATATAAAACATATATAGTTTTATTTATATATTATATACATATATATTATATAAAATATATTGTATATATCATTTATATGTATGTTTTAAACAAACTCGTTCATGATCATTTGTTAGACGCTTAAAATTCCAACAGCAATCCCACCACCATCACCTTCCCACTACCATTATTCCTAATTTTCCCATGCATTTCTAAAGTCTGGCCCTATAGTGACCCTCAATAGTTTATTTTACATTGCTTGTTATAAATAATTCACTAAAAACTCAATAAATGTTCCATTAGAAGAAAGTTAGTGAAGACTGTTCACTCTCACCATGGAGCCATTAAGCCCTTGCATAAAGAATTACTAATGTGTTACAGGATAGGCATTTTGCGTTTGTATTTTGTCATTAGTCGCCTCCACTTTACATTCCATTAAATATGGTGTGCTACTTAATTTATCAGAATTGTAGAGTATGAGTCACATGCTCCTGGAATTCCAAAATTTTTAATGAGGTGATAAAGCAGGAGTTAAATGTTTAACTGGGTGATGGCTCTGGGGCATGAGTGTGACTGCTGGGCCTTCTGGAAGAACAGGGAGATGGGGGGGAGGTAGCCCATCCCCAACTCAGGGACTATTCTTAGCCCTGTGCTCATAAGCTCCAGAGATCACAGGTATAGTCTGTATTCGGAGGGAGGATACAGTCATGACAATGATCACTTTTAAGATACACCTTTAGAACATATCATAAGATTATGGCAGGAAGAGTAGTTTATGTATCAATAAATTTTATTTTTATTTATTATTTATTTATTTTTTGCTTTTTGGGTCACACCCAGCAAGCTCGGGTACTCCTGGCTCTCACTCGGAATTACCCTGGCGGCTCAGGGACCATATGGGAGCGGGACGAACCCGGGCGCCGGCGCGGCGGCAAGCAACGCCCTACCCGCTGGGCTATCGCTCCGGCCCCTCAATAAATTTTTAAAATCAACAATGTAAGAACTACCTGGCTTTGTACAAACTAAATTCCTATTTTAGGTCAGCATAAGAGTGTCATAGTGTCTGAAATGTTGATATTTAATTCTTCAAATAAAGTCGAATTAATATTAAAGGTCAGATATGACCAACCTCTCAATATTGGTTAGCATATGACTAAGATACATTTCACTGAAAATTCTCCAAGGATGATGACATTAGAATCTAGCCCCTTTATAATTACCATGTTTACCTGTAACAATTACTTTGCTGGCATTTTACTATATGGAACGTTTTAACTTAAGACAAGGTAATTACAGATAGAGTCTAACCTTCTAAATTGGCTTTAATACCAGAAGGATCTTCAAAATTACAGAGTTTCAGGGATGCTCCTTCTGCATTAGAACAGACCATCTTGACTCCCTGGAGATTTGCATACTGATAAAGAAAAAAGCTGAAGTTTTAAGATTTGTCTGGAAAAGAAAAAATTGGCTCAAACAGTAAAGAAAAAATAGAGAAAGAGGGTAAATCCCCAATCTAACATATTCTCAATTACTTCCTGCTTATAATAGACTTCTGCATTTGAACTTAACCGGAAGTAATAACTTTCAAAGAAATAGCAGTACAAGTATAGCACAGAAGCACAGACCTAGAGGTGAAAAAATGAGAAAGGATCAAGATAAGAAGAGATTTTCTGTGCTAGAAAACACAAGTTGGGGGGGTGAGGAAGAAAACACAACAAAGGGAGTCAATGCAATGCATGTAAATAAATGTTTGGGGAGTGGATCTCTACATAATATCCCCAGGTAAAACAGATGTAAATGTTATTCACTTGCTCAAGATGACTATGTTACGTACTGTTCTATACTTAATACTGTACCATGAATAAGGATGCAAATACAAGAATTTCAGTCAAGTTTTTCTTAATCTTCAACCACTGTAAGAATTGCACCTTTTATTAATCAATAAATTTAGAACTCAGTTACTAAGTAAACCTGCACTACAGCCACAATAACTATATTAATTTCCCCTATGAAGGGGCAATGTACTTTGAGAAAAACAGGTTCTTTTGATCACAGTTATTTTTAAGTATAAGACTGCTTTAAAAACAATACATCTCTATGAGAGATAAACAAGTTCATTCTATCATCCCAATCTGCATATATTTGATATCATCGAAAGGAAACATCATTTAAAAAAGGCAATAAGGGAAAGAAACACATGCTTCACAATGTAGCTCAACATTATGAACAAACTAGCTTTGGGAGTTTGGGCAAGTCTCCCGGGTTAAGTTTCTCTGTGGGTAAAACACTAGGTGAGACTCAGTGTTTATCAAAGTAGGTCTGTTCCAGCTCATATCATTCTGCTATGCCTTATACTTAAAATATACGATGGATACATAGTTGCTAAATTATAATGCCAGATTCTATGCAGCAGGCTGAAGTTACTAATAACAGGAAGAACATGTAGTAGAAATGTTCCAAACATGATGACTGAACAGAAAAGCGAGCTACAGACAGGTTTTACTCAACAGGAACAGCAACTAGGTCACACTGTTCACACCAGACCTAGACGGTGCCCAAGTCAAGATCTCACAGCCTAGGAGGGAAGGAAGGACACACACACACACACACACACACACACACACACACACACACACACACACACACACACACAGTGTATAGAGACAGGCAGAACACACACTGTGTATAGATATAGGCAAAACACACATACAGTATATAGTCACAGACAGAACACATACAGCATATAGATCGCTTCTAAAAATCTTGATGGTTAGCTAGAGTAACCATCTACCTAAAAAATCTAATTAATTGTGTATAGACACAGACAGAACACATACACACAGCGCACAAACTGTGTACAGAACACACACACAGTGTATAGATACAGGCAGAAAGCAACATACTGTCTTACAGACTAAAGCACACCCAATTTACTTCACAACATCCTGCAAAAATACCCTAGAATATTAACATGTTTCCACTTGAAAATGAGGTGTTCCGCTTTCCCCTGATAATGCAAAGTCCTGGGCCCTCTGTTTCAAGCCCATGTTCTCCCTGAACTATTTTGCTTGACTGTTTCTTGTTTTTACACTCGGGGAAATCTCTATTCTCTCTTGAACACACGCTTCTCCCCCCTCTCTTCACATCTTTCTAAATAAGTTCCAATTAAAAACTATCTTGCTTTACAAAAAGTAAAGAAGTACTGATAAAGTACAGTGGTATTCTATACTGAGTATTTTAGAACTCATGTTTTAATATTTTATTATATCACTGTGAAATATACAATTACAAAGATGTTCATGCTTGGGTTTCGGTCATACAGTGTTCCAGCACCCATCCCTCCACCAGTGCCCATTTCCCACCACCAATGTCCCTGATTCCCTCCCCACTCCCCTAGCCTGCCTCTATGGCAGGTTCTTTATCTCTTTTCTCTTTCTCTGTCTTTCTTCTCTTACATATTGTGAATTGCAATGCATACACTTAGAGGTTATCATGTGTATCTTTTTGCCTGTATTTAACGCTCAGTTCTAGGTTGGTACTAGCACTTTTGACAGTTATTAGCTCACTGTAGAACTCATGTTTTATGAAGGTTATCAGAGCTGTAAAGCGAACCGATTTCATTTTCAGAGCTTTGCTTTATCAGGAACTTCCTGAATAGGCATTTTCAAGCAAACGCTTCAATTAAGGGATAGAGCAACTTTCTGTTCTTTGAAACTGCTCAACAGATTAAACAATCAATTTTGTTTTGTAGCCAAAAGTGATTCTTACATCAAGCACTGATCCAGAGAGATCAGCTCGTTCAAGATTTGCACAGCAGAGATTAGCATGTGCAAGATTGCAGCGACTTAAATTGGCCATTTTGAAGTTAATGTATCGGAGGTCCAAGCGAGAAAGATCAGCACCACTGAAGTTTAAACCCTAAAATTAAAAAACAAATTGTTATAGTAGTTAAACCATCTGCTTATATTAAATGTAATTACTCTGGCATCAAGATTTTTAGAAGCAATTGAAAATTCAGTCACTTTGAGTTTTATTACAAAACACAACCAAATGGATTACAGAAACATAAAATAAAAAGAGCTGAATGGCTTTTTAGTGAAATAAGCTCTGCTTACACATAACATTAGGATGCAGCCTGGTTGTACCTCTTTTTGTGAAGAAGTTGCTAGGGAGAGATATCTTTTATCTATCACCTGGTTAATAAGCAGTATCTTAGTTCAATTCAGTTGCACTGAAATTAGTTAATTCAACAATTGAGTTTTATTTTTAAATTTTTTCCTTCTTCTTAGGTCACACCTGGCATTGCTCAGGGGTTACTCCTGGCTCTGCACTCAGGAATTACTCCTGGTGGTGCTCAGGGGACCATATGGGATGCCAGGGATTGAACCTGGGTCCGGCCGCATGCAAGGGAAATGCCCTACCCGCTGGACTATTGCTCCGGCTCCATTTTTTAAAATTATTATGGTTTCTAAAATCTTTAATGTCAAAATAAAGTGGTTTTTTTTTTTTTTTTTGCTTTTTGGGTCACACCCGGCGATACTCAGGGGTTACTCCTGGTTCTGCACTCAGAAATTACTCGTGGCTGTGCTTGGGGAACTATATGGGATGCTGGGGATCGAACCCTGGTTGGTTGTGTACAAAGCAAGCACCCTGCCTGTTGTGCTATTGCTCTGGCCCCCAGAAAACTGTTTGCCATTGACTAATTTCATACATCACAATTGTACAATCGACCTTTTTATTTCAATTGCTGCAATTTCCATGCCTTACTCAAAATTTCTACCTAAGGCAAATTAGAAAAAAAGACTATCATTTCTTTACTAACCCTTTTGGATTAAATCAATGCTGTAACCCATATTTAAATGATACCTGCGTGAAAAAGGAAATAGGCAAAAGAGGAAAATTTCTAGAAGTATATAAAAGATTATTTACAAATCTGCTGAGAGAGATAACTCATATAAAAATCTGCTTTAATTACCTGGCAACGCAATTCTGACTTGGTTGGAGTAGCTAGCAGAAATCGGACAAATTCCTTTCGAGATATTGGTGAATGATCCTCAGGTGGTTGAGAATTCTTGAAAATGATATTAGAAAATTAATGGAACACTTTGGGAGTTTACCACAATAAATGTAACAACGGCTATTGGAAAAGGAACCTTACCTTTATTGCTACTTCTAGATGTTCAATCAATGAGTCAATACCAAAAAATCTGGCTTCTTCTAACACTCCTATCATAATAAAAATGATTTGACTTTTATAAAAGCTATTTTAATATTTATAGCATTCTTCATGTTAAATTATCACAATGAAACTAAATAATTATCAATATAGAATAAACATGCTCAGAACACAAACATATAAACATATAAAGATATTCATGGGGCTGGAGCAATAGTACAGTGGGTAGGGTGTTTGCCTTACATGTGGCCAACTGGTTCGATCTCCAGCATCCCATATGGTCCCCGAGCACCACCAGGAGTAATTCCTGAGTGCAGAGCCAGGAATAATCCCTGAGCATTGCTGGTGTGGCCCAAAATGCATATGTACACACACACATATATATGTGTATATGTATACATATATGTATACATAATATATATATACATAAAACAAAGTATATTCAAAAGAAAAAGACCAAATATCAGAATAGAAGCCTTGTTTTAAAATTTTTTTGGTTACTTGAAATGGGTCATAGCCAAGAAAACGTAGTATCATACACTCCTGTGATAAGTGATAGTGATCTGGTTATGTGTCTCAGTTACTCGGAAGCTGGTGATCATTTCTGGAAAACCAAGTTGATATTCTAACTGCAAACAAAGGTTGTCTAATGCCCAACACGATACTTAAGAAGCTGCCACGGAATAACACTTCCCAATGCAAAGAATGGATTTGTTTCTGGGTTCTGTAATGATGCCCACTACACTTCTATATCTTTACCTGGGAGACACCAATCAGGCAAGAAATTCTCATGGGCTTTACTCCCATATGCCAACATCTGAGCAAAATCAGAACCTTCCAAGAAATTAGCTGGATTTCCCCCTCTCATTTTTAGAATAAAATGCTAAAAAGTGCATAATAGTCTTAGAATACAAATGATTCATTTCCTATCTTTCATAGACAATTAAGGAAAGGGAGAAATACTTGGTGTACTTCTGTTAGTACCAGTCAAGACCGAATTTAAACCTCAACTCCGTGGCCCGAGAAAGAAGGGAGGTAAGGCGTCTGCCTGGCGTATGGGAACTCAGCCTTGAATCTCGCCTATACGGCACCACATACGGTCCCCGGACACAGAGAAAGGAGAAGACCCTGAGCACCACAGGGTCTGACCACCCCGCACCCCAAATGAAATAAATCCCAGTTTTGTCACTGCCTTCTTTTGCCTTAGAGAAGCTCCTTGATCTCTCTTGCTTCAGGATGGAGGAATAGTACAGGAAGGTAAGGCTCCTTCCTGCCTTGTCTCATTCAGGATGGAGGAAGACAACGGCAGTGAGGCACTTCTCTGCAAGTGGCAGCCCCTGCTTTGATTCCTAGCACCACCAGAGGTCGCTCCTGAGTAAAGAGCCTGGAACAGTCCCTGAACTTTGAATACTGTTCAAAGAACTTCCCCTTCTGACACACCGAAAAAAAATTTTTTGGGGGGTAGGGGGCACACCTTGTGCTGCTCCAGGCTCTTTACTCAGGGGCCACTCCTGTGGGCTTGGGCGTCTAACCCAGGTAGCTGCGTGTAAAGTCAGCACCCTACCCGCTGCACTATTACTCAGGCCCTACCAAATCTCCCCCCCCCCCCCCCCCCCCCCCCCCCCCCCCCCCCCCTTCCTTTTTCTCTTTTTTTTTTCTTTTTTTTTTGCTTTTTGGGTCACACCCAGCTATGCTCAGGGGTTACTCCTGGCTCTGCACTCAGGAATCACTTCTGGCGGTACTCGGGGGACCATATGGGATGCCGGGGATCGAACCCGGGCCAGCACAGGCCGGCGCTGCAAGGCAAACGCCCCACCGCTGGGCTATTGCTCCGCCCCAAATCTCTTGTTTCTATATTTGCAAAATGGGTGTATTATTACTTTCCTCACATAGGACTCTTCAGTATTAGTAGAGATAATGTATCTACTGTATCGATATTATCTGGTATTCCAGAGCTCCTTAAGAAATGATCATGATTTTTATTAAATCGTGCATTGTCTGACAGAACCATTTTCTCCTTTTATGACATCAAACTGGGGTTCAGAAAATCCACGTGAACTTATGGTAATAAATATTGAACGATTAGAACAGTGCTCCAAGTTAGTTCAATAATTATATCGAGCTGAGATTCAGCTAAGAGATGGGATGTGGGGGATGGTATGAGCATGGAAGGAAAACATGGTTAATGGAACAAGTGAAGATCACTAAAAAGTGGGAGCAAAAAGTAATGAAAGTAAAAACCATTCACTGATAAGAGCACAAACTAGGAAGAGTATATATTCAGACACATTGAGAGGAAGATAAATCACTGTAGGTTAATTTACTTACTGTTTCTTCCCCTTTTGGGGGGTACATAAGCAATGCTCAGGGGTTATTCCTGACTCTGCACTCAGGAATCACTCTGAGTGCTTGGGGGCCTATATGGGATGCTGGGATCAAACCCAGTTGGCCATGTGCTAGGCAAGCACCCACCTGCTCTACTCTCTCTCTCTGGCCCCTGAAGGTTATTTTAAAGCATATAACTAAAGCATATGACTATTTGAAGCAAGCTGTGGCCAAGGTAAGGGGTTGGAAAGATATGCAATAATTAAAAACAATCTTCTGACCCTTGAAGTGGCTGACCAGAACAACAAAAGCAATCCACCTTCCCAACCACACCTCCCCTTCCCTAACCCCACCCCCTCACGATGTTTAAGCCTGGGGAGACAGTCTAGTGGTGCTTGCCTTGCAGGTCGTCAAACTGCATCCAATCCCTGGCAGCCCTTAACAGTTCCCGAGCCCTGCCAGAGTGCTCCCTTCTGAGCCCGTTACAAAGAGCACTACTGGGTGTGGCCTAACTGCACCCACTGCCCCCTATAAAAACCATGCTTTACAAAATGAAAACTGACAGTGGACTTTGCTTGGGAAGCAACCGAGTAAATAAGAGCATTAGCTGTGAAGCATGAGAAAGGAAAAGCAAGAACACCTAGCGATGCTTAAGACAGCACGGTCACATGGAGGTCTGACCTCACCTCCTAGGCAGCAAGGGCACACAGTGAGACCAGCGGCATGAAGGGCCAGATATCCAAAGCTGAGGTTTATAACATAGGAGAGAGTGAAAAGGAGCCATTCGAGTGAGGGATGCAGTGATGGGAGCAACTGAAAAGGATCTGTACAAAGTGCATCTCTGGCTATTTTTATAATTAATATACCTGGGGCTTAAAAAAGGAGGATTTAGAACATCAGTGAGTTGAAGGCAACAGGAATTTATTATGATGAGTAGTTACAGTGCTACACAAACAAGTCAATCAGTATCTTTTTGGCAAATATAAGTTTTAAAGAAAATATAGAATTTAATAGAGCCACATTAAAAAGCTGATTGAATGCTTTATATTTTGCTTATAGAGACTGTAAGCTAGTTGCTCCAGATTTATTCTAATAGGCGTGGCATGGGGTGTTTCAAAAGGAGAAGATTTCAAATACATTCCTGGAGTCCCAGGTTTGGAAATCATCACTCTGGTATCTGGAGTCCAAGCCTGAAGGAGGCAAAGCTCTGCGGAGGCCAAGAGAGCAGGTGCACTCAGGCCGTCAGTCTGCCACTTAAAGGCCATTTGCTAATCTCTGAGTACGCAACCTCTGCTTGATGCGGGCGTTAATCCACATCTCCCCCATGAGAGTCCACGAGAATCCCCCATGGGATTCTTCTCACCCAGAATGGTGATGGAACTCAGAGACTTTTCCCAAGGTAAATCTATGAAGCTGGAGACTTGAGATTCTAGTCCACTCTTATGAATACAAAGACAATTTCTCCTTTCAGCCACACAATTTCTCAATATAATGGGAGTCAAGTGGTAGTCAAGTAAAACCTGAGGTCAAGTAAAAATTCAACGAAGAAGAAAAAAAAATCACGACCCTTTAAAGTCCTTCCTCATTAGAACCAAAATCTATTTAAAATCTAATTAAACACTGATTTATATAAACCTTCATTTTTAAATGCTTTGTTTAAAAAAATCAGAGACTTTCAGTTAATAAAAAATACATTATGCTACTAAGAAAGTACAAACACCTGAGCTTTAAAGGTATGTGAGGAATTGGAATTATATTGAGAACTCACCCAATAAATTAATGCCATCATTTACAATGAGTTGCCCATGACGTAAGTAGTTCAAAATGGGTTCAAAGTATTCAGGACTTCGGTCAATTAGGAAAGCTCCTCTATGATCTTGCTTATTTCCCCAAACACCTGTGTTACCCATTAAAAAAAAAAGAAGAAAGCCCCCACCCCAGAACCAAAAAACAAAGTTAGAAATTTAGGAGAAAAGCCATCTAAGGCAGCAGCAAATTTTACTGTTGTAAACAGTACTGATGTCATTAAGGGGATAACAGCTCTATGGTCAATACAGGTAAACACGATGACGGAAAGTGGGAAAACGGCGCTTGGCACTCACCTTTGTCTTTAAACATGTGGGCCAGCATACTGTCGGGTTCTTTGTTCACTAAAGTGCTCCTAAGAATTCAGGGAAAAAAAATTGATTTCTCCATTTGTCTTTATAAATAAACATATTTAAGTCAAGAGTATACTTGATCCCAGCTGCTCTCTCAAAAAGATGCATGCTATGACCTGGTCGGAGCGATGCTGGGGAACAAAAGCATGCAGTAAGTTGCCTTTTATCAAACGCCTTCTAATCGGGCACTGCCTTTGAACAGACACCGAGTTTCTTTGCATTTCCACATTTTAATCTGGCAAACTCTTATCACACAACATTCTCGATCTAAGATCACCTTGTTTTATCCCGCTAAGATACACAGTAGTATTCTGTAAATTTTGCTCATTTCTATTCGTGTTCCATGTACCCATTACTCAGGATCTAAATAGGATCTGAAAACTGAACTAATGCTTTCTATGCATTCTCCTGAATGACATTGACCATGTTTCCATTCTAGCTTTTAAAAAAACTTGAAAAATGGTTTCAGATCATATATTAATTAAAGCAGTATTTGAAAAATCTTGAAAAGTGGTTTCAGATCATATACTATTTAAAGCAGGATTTGAAAATTCTCAAGCAGATCTTCAGTTTGCTTGAGAAACTGAAGGAAAAGGAAAAAATGGTACAGAAGACCCTGCTCACCACACGTCACGAGCACCTACCGTGTAGTCGTGAAGTACCTCCCTCCAACATTCAACGTCAGCCAGTCCGTGTGAGAGCCTGATAACCCTTCGGGTGGTTTAGAATCTGTCTGTGGATCTAGAAATAACAGACAAAGATACAATATTAAGGTCAGGGGTGTGGGAATGTTGACAATAGCATAAACGAAGTGCACATTACACATTACAAAAACTAAAAGCCAGGCTGGCTCTTCAAGCCTGTGTTTTCTCGTGATCACGTATCTTGCTTGCTTTTCTGTTTCTTTGCTTATTTTCTCTCTGAAGAAGTCTGTGGGGGCTGGAGTGATAGCACAGCGGGTTGGGCAGTTGCCTTGCACACGGCTGACCCAGGTTCAATCCCGGCATCACATATGATCCCCTGAGCACCACCATGAGTAATCCCTGAGTGCAGAGGCAGGAGTAACCTCTGAGCATTGCCGGGTGTGACCCAAAAAAGCAAAAAAATAAAGTTTGTGTTTTTACTTGAACACATATTTATGCTTTCTTTCCTCTCACATCTTTCTAAGCAAGTTTGTTTTTCAATTAAAAAATAAAGCAACTAGATAGCATGAAGAGGCTTACGAGCGGCTGGGAGGCTGGAACTTGGCTCGGCCCGGGCCCAGCTGAATATGGCACCCCCCCCGGGGGGGGCGGCCGGGTTTTGGGAGTGGGCCCGTCACCTCTGAGGGGTCCCGGAAGCAGCCTGATGAGACCTCGCCCATCACACTAGCCACCATTTTCGCTGTCCGGACGCTGGGAAACTGCCTCACGACCAGATTAACAGAGTAAAACCAAAGCGGCCGCTAGGGTCCATCAAAATAGTGGAAACAGTAATGTCTTTAGATGCACTGCATTCCACGAAGAGCAGGAAAGTTTGGTGGGAGGGAGAGATAAAGAGGAGAGAAATGACATACAGAACCCGCCAAGTAGTTGAGGTGTGGGAGGGGGGGAGGGAGGTGGGGACATTGGTGATGGGAAATGGGTTTGGGTGGAGGAATGGGTGTTGGAACACTGTGGAACCAAAAACTCTACATGAGCATCTTTCAATTGTATGTCTAAAATGGTGTAATAATATTTGGGGGAATAATAAAATAAAATTAAATCGGAAAAAAAAAATAAAGCAACTAGGACAGCAAAACCCATACCATAGACAGCAATTCAAACTAGGAGGTGATATAAAACAAAACTGGGTATTCCTCGCACTGCAAAACAGAAGTAGCAGGAAGATCTCAGCAAGCTTACGGACCAAGCTGCAGAAGAGGGTAGTGATGAGCCTCAGATTCCAAAAATTCCTAAGTCTGCCGCCAATCTGGGTGAGAGAGATGGTGCAGTGGGTCGGGCACCTGCCTAGCAGCTGACTGGGTTTGATCCCTGTCAGGAGTGATCGCTGAGCACACAGCCAGGAGTTAAGTCCTGAGCACCTATGGGTGTGCCCCCAAACCAAGAAAATTTAAGAAAAGAAGAAGAAGAAACCTAAGTCTAGCAAGTCTGAGAGAGCAAACCGAAGTGGGCAGAAGCACAGCCCACTAACAGAGGAAATGAGCCTGCAGTAAGAGCTGGGCAGAGGGGCTCAGCCGTGCTCACCAGCACAGCACAAGCTTCCCATTGTGAGACCTGGGGGTTTAGTATCTTGAGTATTTGAATCTGAATCATACCCAGCGGTGCTGGGGTGGGAGGTGGAGAGGTCAGGACTGGACTCCGGCATGTGCTCCACCGCTGGAGCCATACACCGGCCTCCAGAGTCAGCACACCTTAAAGTGGGAGAGACACTTTTTTTCTCTTGCTTTTTGGGTTCCTCCTGGCAATGCTCAGGGGTTACTTAGCTCTGCACTCAGGAATTACTCCTGGTGGTGCTTGAGGGACCATAAGGGATGCTGGGGATCAAACCCAGATTGCCATGTGCAAAGCAAATGCCCTGCCTGCTGGACTCCGGATCACTCCGGCCCCTTGGAACTTGTACTTTAGAAGTTGGGAGCATTATATTTCCTAACAGCCGCATGTGAACAGCTTGTGGTTTAGGGGCCAGAGCAATAGTACAGCGGGTAGGGCCTGTGCCTTGCATGCGCTGACTCAGTGGAGAAAATATACACAAATGTTACATAGAAAAGTTAAAACGTAAGTATTAGAATCCTGATTATGACCTAGAATTATTAGTATAAAACCATTATTTAATTAATCTATGTATAATCGTACATGTGATACAGATATCACGTGTATCATAAATATATAGAAATATTTGTTTCTTTGTATCATAAATATATAGAAAATTTTACCTTTATGGAATATGTATATTTTGAACTCTATCTACCAAAAAATTTAGTAACTGCAGTAAACTTAGTAGCAAGAAGCCTTTCTAGCATTAAATTGTGTCTTGAAGTGACAATTCCCACTAAAACCAAAACTGTTTAGAGAAACCAATGCTTGGATCTGGACAGCAAAATATACTTCACGATCACGATCTCGATCACGATCTTCCCGTTGATCATCTATTTGCTAGAGCAGGCACCAGTAATATCTCCATATGTCCTGTCTCATGCCAGTAGAGCCAGGGGCATCAGCTTGCTACAGGAACATAAAGAGCCTCAAACCATTATATTAGGTCATCGGAATGACCTAATATAATTGTTACTGGAATTTGGCATATCATATACAACACGAGAAGCTTGTCAAAATGTACTTATACTTATTATTTCATATAGTTAGGAACTTGTAAGAATAACAGAGTTGCATTGGAAGGACTTAAAGAGGTGTCCACTGGCCAAAGCACCAAAAATACGGTGATGGAAAACATACTAAAGTATGTATTTGTTTGTTTGTTTGGTGTTTATTGTTGTTGTTTTTGGGCCACACCTGACAATGCTCAGGAATCACTCCTGGCAATGTTCAGATATGGAATGGCAGGGCTGGAATCTGGGTTGGTTTTCAAGGCAAGCACCCTACCTGCCGTACTACTGTCCTGGCCTACATATCAGATATTTTTAAATCTAAGAATTCATACTGAATAAAGAAGTCCTAACGGTAATTTTTAGTTGGTATGCATTATATAATGTATGACTGTATGCAATGGATCAGTTAAAGTGTAGTCAGTATCTGCTGACTACTATGGAAGTGGATGAATGTAAGGAGGAGAGATGAGAAAAATTTTTTCTCAGGTTACTATGGAAGTGGATGAATGTAAGGAGGAGAGATGAGAAAAAATTGTTTTCTCAGGTTTTGTTTCGGTTTGTTTGCTTATGGGTCACACTCAGTGAAGGTCAGGGGGTTACTCCTGTTAGTGCTGTGGGACCATATAGGATGCCGGGGACTGAAGCTGGTCAGCCAGGTGCAAGTGTCCTACTTGCTCTATGGTCACTCAGACCTAATCTTTTAAGGTTAATGAGCCCTGGTAAAATATTGGTCTTTATTTTCCAGGCAGACAAATAATTACTTTCAAAGAAAGTCACTTACCAATAAATGGTTCTCCTTCACATACAAACAAAACATCATCATCCCTGGGAGATAAAAGATTTTGAATAACCATAAAAAATACAGAAATTACCTTACATACTAACTAGAAGCCAGAATATATTCATATTACAATATACAGTTTTCCCCATCAATTTATACTGCAAAGAAGCTGAGTTTCCATTGCTTTATTTAGCCTCCAGATCTGTTTTTTTTTTTTAATTTGAGAAAAGAAAAAATCCTACACATAAAAGCACTTTCAGAATGAAAAACAAAAAGCAATGAACTCAATTAGTGTCAAGGCCAATTAATTTCGTAGTTTTAGCAATAAATAGTGATTTCTGCTAAATTACTAGCTGTTCTGTGCCATGGAAATGAAAAATTTTTTTTTCACATTAAATCTATGACAAATAAAATTGTTAGGTAACCATGCTGAGAACACTGACCCATTATGTGATCATACTACCGCTGAGGGAAAACGGTTATAAAGAATCCACAGTTTGGATGATCTGTGTATCCTTCTCCCTGCTTCAATACATATTAAGATTAGTATAGATAAATACAGAGATCGTAATGCCAGCCACAAACTATTGAACTTGATCACTTGACATCCTGTTAGTCATTGATTTCCTCGAGTGGGCGCCAGTAACATTTCCATTTGATCCTATCACGTGCCAGTGTAGCCCAATGGCATTTGGTTGCTTCAGGAATATGAAGAGCCTCAAACTGTTCATTCACTATTAAACAGGATAGATAGCCCAGTGGGTAGGGCGTTTGCCTTGCACGCGCGGCGGCCCATGCCAGCCCGGGTTCGATCCCGGCATCCCATATGGTCCCCCAAGCACCGCTTAGAGTAATTCCCCAGGAATAACCCCTGAGTGTTGCCGGGTGTGATCCAAAAAAGAAAAAAAAAAAGATATTTTCTATCTAAATAGTTACTCCTGGAGGGTTCAGGGACCATATGTGGTGTTTAGCTATGTGCAAGCAAACACCCTACCTGCTCAACTATCACTCTGGCCAGATATTTTCTAGTTTAGAAAGCTTCACTTTTGACCTGCAATGTAGAGTTTTTTAATTTCCTATGAGTTATCATAGGAAACCCTGCCCCTCGAGGTGTTGCAGGTGTGGCTCGCGGTGCCCAGCTGCGTTGGCAGGTGGCAGACAGGCTTGTCCACACCCAGGGCTCTGCCCCGTGGGCCCTGGATGGTGGATGGTCTGATATAGAAAAGACTGGGCCCCCTGGGGTTAACCCAGAGCCATGGGAGAGCTGGCAAGCTACCTGTGGTGTATTTGATATGCCCAAAACAGTAACAATAATGGACCTCATTCCCAATGAATAGAGACGTTACTGGTGCCCACTCAAGCAAATCGATGAATAATGGGAAGACAAGTGATAAAAGTGATTTGTTATCATAGGAAGATATTGGCTTTTCTTACAAGCAGAGTCTGCTTTTGTGAAGGAAAAATTTAGACTGATTGATGTAAAGTTAGGTTAATTCATCATTCAACAAATGTGATTCAATTAATTGAAGAAACTGAAGATGCTTGGAGAAAAGCATTGAAACACTGAAAAATTATCCTAATTAATTTAGGTTTTAAAAGAAGTTTTGAATCTTTCCTGCTTTTATGCCAGTTTACTTTTAATGATTAGCACAAAAATTTGTTTTCTTTTAATGAATGAAAATGAGCTACCTAAACTGATGATCCACATAAATCTCTTAATTTCTCAAATGCTTAGTTTCCTAATTTGTAAATGATGGAACTATAAGTGATTTTTTTTCCATTTTCAAGAGTATATTATATGTGACTCAATTTTAAAAATAAATTTCAATTAGAAAATATGTAACTTTACATATTCCTATGCTATAAATGTACAATGGAATACTCCTTGGAATTAAGCAAAAACAAATACCAAAACAAAACAAAAAAAGAGTATACTATATTAAATCATTTTGACCTGGGTTTAAATAAAAATTAATTTACATCATCATAATCGTCATCACTGTATCACTGTCTTCCCATAGATCATGGATTTGCTGGAGTGGGCACCAGTAACATCTCAATACGTCCTGTCACATGCGAGATAGCCCAAGGGCATCTACCCTCCAGGAACATAAAGAGCCTCAAACCATTCCATCAGATCATGGGAATGAGGTCTATAATTGTTACTGGTATTTGGCATGTCAAATATGACATGGGTAGCTTGCCAGGCTCTGCCGTGTGGATACACATTAAGAGATTAGAAGAAAAAAAAATCCAACAGTCAAGAAATATTTAGAAAATACTGTATTTGTATTTATCTAATATTTATCAATGTTTATAAGGAATATTCCAATGGACTCGCCAGAAACTGGAGGATTGGTGATTAAAAATTTATTAGAATTGAGTTGTTATAGAGAGACACAGTTAAGATCTTTTTGATACCATCAATTATAAAAGCTCATACTTGTCTAATTAAAAGTGGTATCTTGGACAATGCATTTACTGATAAAGTATATAACTGTCAAATTGAAATTTCGAGAGTTAGCCCTTCATTTGTTTTCCTTTGTAATCTTCTCTGTTAAATTTCTTCCTGTTCCAAAATTCTGTGATCCTAGACACTTGCTTTAAAGAAATAGATCTTCCAGGACCTTTAAAACCGGGCACAGACACCCACGAGAAGGCCCAACCAAAGAAGAAAGTGCGGCGGGAGGGGGAAGGGGGACTCCAACACGTGGGGGCGACTGTACAACCTTCGGAAAACAAAGACATTCCCTCCAAAGACTAGAATTGAGCTCCTCACCCAGCCAACCGCTCCTGGGAAAACCCGGAAGCCAAAACACACACGGAACACAACCGCACACAAGCGCACTTCACAAGCCAACCGAACAACCGATGCCCGGACCGATGACGGAAGAACGGACACACACAAAAACTACAGCTTCAGAAAAAGAGAATTCTATAAATGGATGGTATGGAAGAATCTGTTGGGTGAATTAGTCGAGGAAGGGAGAGATAGAGACTGTGCATGTAAAAACAGGGACTTACCAAGTGAAATTCCCGGGAGCGGGTTGGTTTAGATAGAGAGGACAGAGATAAATGTCTAAAGTTCTGAGCTAACAGACTGAGCTTAAAGACAGACAAAGACGGGCTCAACGAGCACCCATGGGAGGAGGAGAGAGAGAGGAGAGGGGGGGAACCGCCGGCGGGGGAGGGAGGGCTGGGCTGAGGCACTGAGGCGGGCTACACTTACCGCCCCAACGACAACGTAAATCTCCGGATATGTTAAAAAAAAAATGCTTGGAGTGAGGGTTACCTGATCAAAGCAATATCATCAATCAGTCCACCTTTCCCATTGTACACGCTGGTGGCTTTTATACCGAGTTTACTGCTGGCCACGGAAAGCAAATCAGATAAAGTTCCATATACAGCAACTACCTGTAAACAAACCAGATTAATTTAAAATTATGCCATGAATTTATCATAATTTCATAGACCACCATACTATCAAAGAACTAAAAATCAGTTATCATATAACATTTCCAGAGTTTCTAAAAAGCGTTTCCTTTTCTACAATGCAAAGCTTTGTATAACTCAATTACTGAGATTCTAAATCAGAGTAACAAGAAATCATCTCTGGGGCCGGAGCAATAGCCCAGCAGGTAGGGGCGTTTGCCTTGCACCGCGGCTAGTCCATGCCAGCCCGGGTTCGATCCCCGGCATCCCATATGGTCCCCCCGAGCACTGCTGGGAGTGATTCCTGAGTGCAGAGCCAGGAGTAACCCCTGAGCATTGCCGGGTGTGACCCAAAAAGCAAAAAAAAAAAAAAGAGCTCATCTCTGACAAAATAATCTATACTCTTAAGGTACTAATAACACAGGAAAGATGGCAATTATACATAACCCTCCATATAAAATAACAGACAGGTTTTGAGTTGGACTTAATCCACTTTTATTGTGAGTTTCTGTGTTGCACCTAATCTGCCAAAATTGAAATAGATGCTTCATTTTATTTTGTTCTTTGAACAGCATGATCTAGCAGAACTTTCTGTGATGATGGAAACACTCCGTATTTGTGCCCTTTCGTAATCATGAGCTAGTGTGGCTACTGAACACTTGCACGCCATCTAGGCTTGGTGATACTGACTATCTTACTTTCCTTTAAAATGTTGTACTTATTAATAATCTATATACTATTTTCTATGTATGAAATGTGTGTTTCAGATGTTTCTGAGTTTTCTTTAAAGAGTAAGTGTTTATAAGGTTTTTATTGGTTACATATTAATAGGGAGGGGCCACACAGATTTTCACTTTTTTCAACTCCAGGAATATAAGGAGTCCAAAGCCAGAGACTATATTTCAGCAGTACAATTTAAAGCCAAAAGATGGTACTTGATGCACGGTGGCTGAATGAATAGACAAGGTGTCGGAGCTCAAAAAGGTCCCCGACAATATTGGGGTTCGGTGAAGTCCCTGGCTGGGTCAGGCCGATGACCGGAGAGATGAAGTCTATTTCTCTAAAGGAACGACGTCCACAGGCTCTCCTGTTAATCTCTCCTCACTCACTCCTCTCTCCACCTCACTCCAGGAACCTCTCTCTCTCCCAGAAGGCCCCCTGGGCTTCTCTCTTGGGGCTTTTTATAGCCACCCAGCCAGGCTCAGAATCCTGACCTTCTGTTTTCAACAGTTTTCTTACCTGTCACCCACAAGGAGTTACACAACTTAAGGTACACAAAATGCTCTATGATTTGTACAGATTACTGAAGACTCTGAAGTTTAAGACCTTACTCCTGGCTGTGCTCATGGTCACTGCTGAGAGCACAGGGGACTGCAATCAGGACACAGCAGCAAGCCGGAGTCAGCCACATGCAAGACAGGGGCCTGCACTAGTCTCTGGCCAACACTTTAGAACATTGAAATATATAACTGTGCACCCCGAATGGCAGAACATGTTGAAACATTGGACTTATTTACAAAACTATACGTTTATATATGTCAGAAAAAACTTTTCCCATGATGAAACAACTTGCATTGCGTTAAGACTTTCCGTTGCCAGTAAGATTTTCTCAACATCATTAAAGTTAGTGCAATTCTGCCAAACATAAGATTGACTTAATCCTTGGTGGGTATTTTGCTTGGTCACGCCCAGCAGTGCTCAGAGGTCACCCACATGAAGCTTGGGGGACAGAGGTGGTGCAGAGGACTGGACCTGGGACGGCTCACCTGCTACACTGTCGCTCCAGCCCCCAATCCTTAAAAGCAATAAAGAAAAATCACAGACTTTGAGACTGATTTTCAAGTGAGTGCGTTGCTAATTGGGATGAGCTCATACTATTATTAGCTAATATTTCACAGAACAATAGATTCTTAGACGCTTACTGTTAATAGCAATTTTAACAGGATATCCCATAGTCTTTAAAATCTGACATTTCTTTAAAATGCTGGCTTAGGCTGCAGCTCAGCAGGAGAAAGAATGCCTCACATACAGGAGGCTCTGGATTTGATCCCTGGCATAGGAGAGGCAAGAAAAGGTGAAAGGGGAGGAAAAGGGGAAAAGGCGGAAAAGAAAAGAGGTATGGTTACTCAAACAATGATGGGAGTAGTAAGAGTTGCAATAGAATGATGAAGCCCCATAATTTAAAACCAATGATAAAAAGTGAAAAAACTTAATAAGTATTTCTATATATTTTTCCATAAAAATAGCAATAATAAAAAAGACACTATTTTCTTTCATACCCAATATGATCCTTCTCATTTTAACACCATTGCTTATGCAATGAAAAGAGGCCATGCAGTGTCGGGGGATGCCACTGGGGTCCCCGACAGTATCAGGACAGAAGTTCTCTTCTACCTGCAAGGCCACCCAGGGAACAGATGAAAACTCACCAGTCCGGCACAGTTCCAAAAAGGCTTTTAATAGTACAAAAGCTCTACCACCGCAATCCAATATAATGAAAAGAATTCTAGCTCTGGTCAGAACTTAGACCATACAAGAGAACCTAAATCTCCCACCAAAGAGAGAGGATCTCACCCAGAGAGGAGTCCTACCCAAAAGAATGGAAAGTCAGTCCCCTTACATACACCAAAGTAATCTGATCTGTGACAGGGAAGGTCATGTTAACAAAGAACCCTGTACAGATTGTAGAAGGCGGTGCCACACCCTATTACAGGTATCACTATCATTATCTTCCCGTTCATCATCTATTTGCTAGAGCGGGCACCAGTAATATCTCCATATGTCCTGTCTCATGCTACTAGAACCCAAAGGCATTTGCTTGCTCCAGGAACATAAAGAGCCTCAAACCATTATATTAGGTCATGGGAATGACATAATATAAATGTTACTGGTATTTGGCATATCAAATACGACCACGAGCAGCTTGCCAGGCTTGCTGTGCGGGATTACAGGTATAAACAAAGATTATGCCAAGGACTATTCCCTTCTACTGAGATTATCTCTTATGTAAAACACTGGGAGAGAGGAGAGAGAGAGAGAGAGAGAGAGAGAGCTGGTATAAGTAACATCTTTATTTCATGGGTTTCATGTAATCTAGATGGTACCCACAAGGTCCTTCTTTATTATCTGCACCAGGGTGATTGTGAGTATCTTGTTCTCCATATACTGAAAGGGTCACACTCGCCTGCGTGAGAGCAAACTAGTATCTTCCTATAGTCTCAACGTAGCCAGGGTGGTAGTCTCCTGGTAAATTCTAACTGTCCCGAGGAAATGGAAACACATTCCTTGCTCATGGATGGGGAGAATCAATATTGTCAAAATGGTAATATTCCCTAGAGCTCTGTACAGATTCAGTGCAGTCCCTATAAGGATAGCCATGACATTCTTCAAAGAAATTGACCAAACACTCCTAAAATTTTTTGTATGAAAACAATAAACCCCCAAGGATAGCTAAAGCAATCCTCAGGAAAAAGAAGATGGGAGGCATCACCTTTCCCAACTTCAAACTGTACCTAGAAGGGAGTAGTAATTAAAACAGCATGGTATTGGAATAAAAACAGACCTGTGGACCTAAAAATGGAACTGAGTATCCCGACACCCAACCTCAAACACATGATCACTTAATCTTTGATAAAGGTGCAAAGAGTCTAAAATGGAGTAAAGACAAGTGGTCTTCAACAAGTGGTGTTGGGAAAACTGGGCAGCGACAGTGAAAAAATGAATTTGGACCTGTGTCTAACACCATGCACAAAAATCAGATCAAAATTTAGTAAAGATCTCAATATCAGACTTGAATCCATAAAGTACATTGAAGAAAATATAGGAAAAACCCTCTACGACATTGAAGCTAAAGGCATCTTCAAAGGTGAAACATCACTAACAAAGCAACTAGAAGAAAAGATGAACATATGGGACTACATGGAACTAAAAAGCTTCTGCACCTCAAAAGAAACAGCGACTAAGATACAAAAGCAGTCTACAATGGGAAAGAATATTCACCCAATACCCATCTGATAAGGGGTTAATGTCCAGGATATATCAGGCACTGGTAAAACTTTACAAGAAGAAAACAATCAACCCCATCAAAAAATGGGGAGAAGAAATGAACAGAAACTTCAACAAGGAAGAAATTCGAATGGCCAAAAAACATATGAAAAAATGCGCATCATCACTAATCATCAGAGAGATGCAAATCAAAACAACAATGAGATATCATTTTACACCACAGAGACTGGCACATATCCAAAAGAGCAACAACAAGTGCTGGCGTGGATGTCGGGAAAAGGGGACACTCATCCATTGTTGGTGGGAATGCCGGCTGGTACAGCTTTTCTGGAAAACAATATGGACATTCTTCCAAAGACTAGAAATTGAACTCCCATTTGACCCAGCCATACCACTCCTGGGAATCTACTCTGGGAAGCCAAAAATACGCAGTGGAAACACCATCCCTACTTTTATGTTCATAGCAGCATTATTCACAATAGCCAGAAACTGGAAACAACCAGAGTGCCCAGAATCGGTGACTGGATAAAGAAGCTTTGGTCCATCTACACAATAGAATACTATGCAGCTGTTAGGAAAAATGAAGTTATGAATGGGGCCGGAGTGATAGCCCAGTGGGTAGGGGGTTTGCCTTGCGCGGGTCGGCCCATGCCAGCCTGGGTTCGATCCCCGGCATCCCATATGGTCCCCCAAGCACTGCCGGGAGTGATTCCTGAGTGCAGAGCCAGGAAAAACCCCTGAGCATTGCCGGGTATGACCCAAAAAGAAAAAAAAAATTATGAAATTTGCCTATAAATGAATGGACATGGAAAAGCAGAAGGGGAGAGACAGATATAGAATGACTGCATTTATTTGCATGACATAAATATATACGTATGTATTATGATACCAAAATCCAAGGTCAAGTGAAACATGTATCAGGAGGTTTTGTCAAAGGTGGAAATCATCAAAAAGTGTGGGAATCAGAGGCTAGGCAAGACAGAAAATGGAACAGTGTTCTAACAATTGTCGAGGGTACTAATACCAACCTAGAACTGAGCATTAAATACAGGCAAAAAGATACACATGACAACCCTTTAATGTATGTTCTGTAATCCGCAATCTGGAAGGGAAGGAAAAGAGAGATAGAGAGAAAGGGAAAGAAGGGGCGGGAAGCCTACGGGTAGGCTGCTTCTCCCCATATGGTCCCCCCGAGCACCGCGCGGAGTGATTCCTGAGTGCAGAGCCAGGACTAGCCCCCTGAGCATTGCCGGGTGGACCCCAAAAGCAAAAAAAAAAAAAAAAAGAAATAAAGAACCTGCCACGGAGGTGGGCTGTGGGAGGGGAAGGGAACCGGGGACATTGGTGGTGGGAGATGGGCACTGGTGGAGGGATGGGTGCTGGAGCACTGTATGACCAAGACCCAAATATGAACATCTTTGTGATTGTGTATTTTACGGTGGTATAATAAAATACTTATAAAAAAAAAGAAAAATTCTAACTGTCCCACGCTGGGTGCAGTGGGTATAAAGAGGAGCTGTGCCCAATCTAGATAACATAGAAGTCTTAGTAGATGTATAATAAGTCAGAAGTTATTCAGAGTCAAGGTGACTTCTGTAACTGCCACACCCTCCATCAGTGTTTACATACAAGAGAGATCTCATTAGAATGAACCTTGGCTTAAGAACATGTAAGTAGATTAAGCTGTGAGTGGGTAAAACAGCAAAGATCCCAAACTAGCTAAGCCTGTCATCCAACATTGCGGTTTATTTGTGTGTTTTTGTATTTGCAAATTAGTAATCTGCAGCTTTCTGAAGGAATCTTTCAAAGCCCCTGAATATTTCAATAAAGGTTAATTTAGTTCAAATTGAGTAACACAGACTGTAGAGGTATTTGCTTTCCCTGAGGTCAACCCTGCTTCAAATCCTAGAACCACAAGGTCCCACAGCACTACAGGAGGCAATCCCCAGAGCCTGGAGAATTGTGTCCCTCCTCTCGTACCCGCCCACTACACCACTGGACAACCAAATCATAAACACTCACTTATAAGTTTCAGTATACCACAGCATGCCAAAGTGGCCCAACCAGTGAACTCAATTTCACCCTTTTTATATTGAAAGTCCTCCCTTACCAAGCAGGACCTGCAGACACATTAAGTGATTCGATGTACCTTTGATAGTCCAGATCAGAAAAGTCAACTTTAGGTATTTCAAGTAAAACACACACAAACAAAAGCTATAATCTTTAAGTTCTGTTGGACTCAGTGGTATATTGCTCTGAAAAGCCTTATTTTAGAGAACACACAACCCTCTTTTAATAGAAGAACACTATTTACACTTTTATTTCTTACACTGAAAAGTCATAGTGAGGGGCGAGAGCCCAGCGGGGGCGTTTTCTGCCGGCCGGCCAAGGCGATCCCGGCATCCCAAAGCCCCCGAGCACCGCCGGAGATTCCTGAGGCAGAGCCAGAGACCTCTGAGCAGCGGGTGACCCAAAAAAAAAAAACAAAGAAAAGTCATAGTGAGCAATGAGACCTCTTCACCCCCACCCCTGGCAGTGACTGTCTCCCTCAAACCAAGCTCTAAGGCCCACAGTATGACAATCATTCAGCACGTTTTATTGATGGGGAACTTATTTGAAAATTTCATCATTGGTATGAAACAAAAATAGCTAAACAAGAAGATAATGAAAGTGACATAGATTCTCTAATGGGTGGGCAGTGGTTGGAAAATCAAATGTTATCATAGAGCTCAGTTTCACAATGTTTGTTAATGTTATGGTCAGACCATCATGGCTATACACAGTCAACTTATTGATTTGGGGAGGTGGGCAACACCCATTGGTGCTCAGGAATCACTCCTGGAGGAACATGGCAGATTATATGGAGGACAGAGGATCGAGCCCTGGTCAGCTGTGTGCAAGGAAAAGGCCCTGCCTGCTGAATCTCCTGGGCCCCTATTTTATTTTTCTCCGTACTCCAGGATCATTCCTGGCCAAGCTCAGAGGATCACATGGACAGAATCCAGGTTGGCCCTGTGCAAAACAAGCACTGTAGCTGCTATAACCCCCAGTCATTTTATACACATAAACATACAGGCTGCAATGTGCTATTTTCTTAGTAAGTGTTAGAAGTAATGTGGCAAAGGATTCAAGTCGCAGAGGGACGCCTGTGACTGTGAGGCTGCATTTCACACCTGCCTGGCCCCACGCAGGGGCCGGGGCCATTGGCCCCGCAGGGGCTGCATTTCACACCTGCCTGTGGCCTCCACTGCAGGAGGGCCCTGGTGGCCATGTGGCCCCAGCAGAGCACAGAGCTCCAGGACCCACTGCTGGCTGCGGCACTCGCGAAACCACCAGCCCTGGGAAAAGGAGTGCAACCAATCTTTAATAAAACAGAATTCAGGGGTTCCTGCCACATTAGTGCATGATTAAATATTTCTGGCTGGTTGTAAATACCTTCATGGAGTACACAACACAGACGCTGGGCAAAAAGGTCAACCCCGGGTCTGTGTTGGAGCACATACTACAAATCAGAAACTGGAAAACTCGAGTTTAAGGCAGTTCTCGTTCAGTCTGATGATTCCATTTCTAAGAGGGGAAGGACGCGGAATTAGAGCCAAATGACACTGGGCTGGGAACTTTCAGAGCGTGTTTACTCAGAACTGCAGAGGAGCTGGAAAGTCGTTTTGCCTTCCTGGGCAAGATTATGCTAAATATTTGTGTCTCCCAAAAATGCGGCAAGCAAAGTCTTCTGCAGATAACATGAGCCCCATTTGCCTCTCCCTCAGACTCTCGGCCTTTCGTTATTTCTAGCTATCACATAGCCACCCTCTGCCTGCCCTGCTTTGTACAGTCACATTTTCCAAAGCAGCTGAACAACTTTCAGGGGGTGGGGCAAGAGTCTGGGCAGAAACAGGATTCCTTTTGGCTGGCTGCAGAGCAGGAAAAAAATGTTGACTACCACACCCTCCACAAAGACAGGAGCCAGCAAGGGGCAGCGCAGGGGGCAAATTCATCCAGATCCACTTAGTGCCCGAGTTTTCCTTCTAAGCAACTAACAGCAGGCGACATCCCACAGCTAGGAGAGAAGCTCGGTGGCGGGGCTTGGGGCAAGGAAAAGGTTTAAAGAAAACGTCAAAAAACGTTCAATTTCCTATTCCAGTGAGGTCTAAGAATATTTCCTCTACCTAGGATCAAGAGTTGAACTGTTGTTTTTTTTTTTTCTAACCTGTGAAATCTTGCACTCTTAGTTGCTACCAACAACTTTCCTGAGGGGGCATTACTCAGCACCGATGGGGGACACCGCAGCCGGTCTGGCAGGGGGTGGGGGGCAGCGGCATGGTCAGGGGAGGCGGGAGACAACCTGAGCACCCGCGCCCAGGTGACAGCGGCCCTCCCCGCGCCCCTCTGTCCTCAGATCTCCCAGACCACACGTGGACCCAGGAAGCCGCTGGCCCCAGTAGACCGGCGCTGGTGCCCTGGCAGCTGGGCACGTCAAGGGCAAGCCCCGGCTTGGAATTCCGGGGGCTGGGAGGAGGCCGCTGGGCCCCGACGGGCACCCTCCAGGTCCCCTGCACCCCGGAGCACGCCCACCTCTCAGCCCCTCTCCCCAACTTCAGCCCTCAGCCCTGGGCGCCCGCTCCGCACTCCGCTGCCCTCGCCCCCCGCAGCCGGGCCCGCCTCGCCTCCTCCCAGACCCCCCCTTACCTTTCCATTCTTAGGGCTGCCGTTAAGGAACAGGGTCACCCGCCTCATCGCGCTGCCCCCACCAGGTCCTGAGTGAGCCGCCACCCTCCCACCTGGCTCTCCTCCCACCTTCTTCTTCTCCCGCCCGTCCCCTCCCTCCACCCACTCGGATTCTCCTCCCTTCGCCACCTTCCTTCTTTTCAGACACACACAAGCACGCACAGCCTGTCCCACACCCCAAGCTCGGCCGGTCCTCTTTCCCACCCCGCCCCTGCGCCCCACAGCCTGTGACGGCCCTTCCCCCATCTCTGCCAGACTGACTCTATGCTGCGCCAATCAACAAGCAGCACCGGTCACCCCTCAGCCAATCACCACTGGGAATAGGGTGGGCTCATACTAGCCCCGCCCAGATGGTGGGAGGGAAGACAAACTGCGGTCTTCCAGACGGGAAGGCTTATTAGCCAATCAGAGCAGAACCTGCAGCCGGACGGCGACTTACAGCGTTACTGAGCAGGCGCAAATTCAAGACCAGGTAGCGCTTATCTGCATACGGAGGCGGGGCTTGTGGGAAGGAGGTGGAGCGCAAGAAGTAAACCCTCACGACTCAGCGCCAGGCCGCGATAACCCCGCCCCACTGGCTACGCCCACAGAGGAAACGGCGGACATCCGCTCACGCTGATTGGGTAAGAGCTTTTCCGGCATTCTGTCAGGATTGGTCCAATGATTCTTTTCGAAGTTTCCAGCATCCAATCGAAAGCTCGGGATTAGAAATTAACATTTATGAAAGGCTTCTTCCGCGGGATTCTTACAGAAAGTAGTCCCTGCGGGTACAAAGTTAGCAGCTGGTATGTAGGGTCAGTATGTCCCTTGCAATTGCCAGTGGCTTTTATCCGGGCCCATGAAGCCACATTTGTTCTTGAAACGGCGAGCAAGAGACCTGGAAGAGTTCGCACGTGCTACCGGCCGCGGCGCAAGGGATTCGCAGAGTCACGCCTGACGCTGAGGGGGCGGGGCCTCGATTTGAATCGAGCGGCGGGCGGAGAGCGGCGTCTCCGGGAGGGCTTGGGGGGAAGTGGTCGCGGGCTTTCTGCTCAGGCGACCGTCCCTCCGGACTAGGGGGACCCGGACGACTGGTTGGGTATTAATTGCTTTTCCAGCTAACCTTCGGAACCAAAAAAAAAAAAAAGAGTTCGGGAAGACACGCCACACCTGTCTGCGGTTCAGGGGGGAAAAAGCAGAAAGAGGACAATCAAGTGTGGACTGAGGTAGGACGACTGCCCTGTGTGGGATTTGTTGCACATTAGAGCTTTTCTCCCATGTGTTCCTCAGAGTGCCTTCTTCTGGCCACGGAGTTACTGGTCCTCCCGATTGCCCCCGCGTGCTTTTCAAACTTCACTTTTCTGGGCTCCGGCACCCTGGGAGTGACACGTTTAGGGAATGTTCGAAGCTGAGTCTTCAGCAGGGCGCCCACACGATGCAGATGGTCGTTAAGTTTCCGGGCGTCCACGACGGGATCGCTGTTTCCTCAGCCCTTGCCTTCCCGTTACTCTCTAACGTTAGCTGCGGAAGAACGTCCAAGCTCACACATCAAAGAACTGTTTCCAAGCCTTCCCAGCTTTTGTGAGGATTCAGCCCCGAGTATCTCGATCCCATTCATCAGCTCACCGTTTCATCGAGTTCTTTTTTCTTTAGATGGAGACCGGTTCCAAAGACGAGGCCTGTGAAGCCCAGGAATCGGCTGGGAATGCTGGTCTGTAGCGATCTCTTGCCTTCTTGGGAAATTTCGGGGTTGGGTAGTTTGCCTTGAGTGTTTCATCCCCACAGCATGTTGTCTTTCAGAAAATGCCTCTTTGGATTTGGGAATTGGGACGTGCATGACTCCTCAGAGGAATACGGCTGAAGTGACTCCTAGTCTTTGCACACCAAATGCTTTTCAATCGCCTATGAATTTTTCCTCAGTCACCGTAGAGCAATTGGGCATCACACCTGAAAGTTTTGTGAAGAGCCCTGCAGGTAAGAGAAGTGACCTGCCTAGTGCAGTGCTTCTGAGGATTAAAAAGATCACAGGAAAGCGCTGGAGAGATAGTACAGGATGAGTTTAGGTATTTAATGTGCACTCAGGGGTACCACATAACCTTGAGCAAGGTCAGGAGTGATCCCTGGGCACAGCCGACACTAACATTCCCCCTCCCCCAGAAAAGGATAACGTTAAGATAATTCATATTTATTACTTGATCTTATTGCTCATATGTTACAGTTGGAACTGATCTGAAAAGTTCCATGTGCAGCACATATGGAACAAAAAAGTGGGAAATATGGGGCTGGAGTGATGCTACAGCATGTAGAGCGTTGCTTTGCACACTGCAGAGCTGGATTTGATTTTCCAGCATTCATATGGTCCCCGGGCACTGCCAGGAGTAATTCCTGAGTGCAGAGCCAGGGGTAACCCCTGAGCATTGTCGGGTGTGACCCAAAACTGGGGGGGCAGAATTTTAATTAAAATGCATTGTTCTCTTTTTTTTTTTTTTTTTTTTGCTTTTTGGGTCACACCCGCGATGCTCAGGGGTTACTCCCTCTGCGCTCAGGAATTACTCCTGGCGGTGCTCGGGGAACCATATGGGATGCCGGGGATCGAACCCGGGCCGGCATAAGCCGGCCGCGTGCAAGGCAGGCGCCCTACCCGCTGGGCTATCGCTCCGGCCCCTGTTCTCTTTATTTAACAACTGTTTGATAAATGCCTTCTTGCCCGTATTGCTCTTGAGATTTGGAATAAATCAGTGGACAAAACTTCCTTGTCCAACTGATATATATGTATTGTTTTGCCCATAATTTTCTATTCAGGCTCCTATACCTGAACAGAAGATGTATACAGAGTTCTCTCCCATTCTTGTACATGCCTGGTATTTTGGTCATGATTGTAATGATTGCTTTTTATAAATTTCAATTTACTAGAAGGTTTTCTTTACAGGAAAGTCATCCAACCTTAAAAAATCAAGACGGCGCTCCACAGTTGGTGCTCGGGGTTCTCCTGAAACAAACCATCTTATTCGCTTTTATTGCTCAGCAGCGGAATTTGCAGAGTACAGGGAGATCTCCTTTGGTAGAGCATTCCCCTTTTCAGGTATTGTTTTCTTCTGCCCACTGTCATAGTTCTTTTAGGCAAAGCTTTGTGTGACATTTCTATCTTTTGTTTGATGGCATCTGTTTTGGATCTTGAATATAGTCATTACTTTTTCCCCACTTCCTTTCCCTCTGTGGATGTTTCTGTGGTGACTTTGGGTCACGCATACACTCATTGCGGTGTTCACAGAGGCAGGGGGTTCACAGGTAGCTGCTCCCAGGGTCACACAACCCTTTAGTTGTGTTTACACGCATGCTCGCTGGTGTCGGGGTGGAGTGTGACTCTTGGCTGTAGTGCTCACACATCTTTGGTCCTCTCTGGAAGTCATACCCTTTGTTCTCAGTTTGCACACATCCAGCTGGAGTGCGGTTGGAAGTTGTTAGTGACTCAGGGCATCATAGATGCCCAGAGCTGCCAAAATTCTGCTCGGTGCATGTAGATGATCTGAGTATTGAAATCAAGGCCTCAGGATTGCATGGCAGGTGTTTTAACCACTGAGCTCTCTCCTGGCCTTCTGTATTTTCATCTGACAGAAGATGTATAATAAGCAAAATGATAATGTAGAGCATGTATATAAGGTAATGTTGTGAGATCCCAATGTAGATTTCTTGTCTCTTAAGTTGTCTTACGTTTTCATCATGACTTTGTTGATATGGAGAGGTAAGAGTGTGCAGGATAAGTTCTATTTGGGACAACCTTATGTTTTTTCAGGTATGGAAGTGGAGTAGCTGGGTTGGGGTACATTTGGCAGTACTTAAGGTCGATTCCTGACTAGATCCAGTGCTTGAGTGATTACTCCCAACGGTGCTTGGAATACCAGGCAGTGCTGGGGATAGATCTCCATGTGCTCCAGCTACCTCTAGAATAATAGATGCTCCTGAGAAGTTAAGTAATAGTTCACTGCTTACTATGAAAATCTTGGTTTCACTATGAAAATCGTGGCTGTAGTGCTCACATCTCTTTAGTTATGGTACTCCCTGGAAATCATACTTCCCTTCTTAAAAGACCTTTGGGGCCAGAGTGATAGTACAGCAGAAAGGGTGTTTGCCTTGCACACAGCCAACCTGAGTTCGATCGCTGGCATCCCACATGGTTCTCCAAGCACCGCCAGGAGTATTTACGGAGTGCAGAGCCAGAAGTAACCCCTGAGCATCACCAGGTGTTACCCAAAAAAGCAAAAAAAGAAAACAACTATTTTTGGTTCTTAGTATTGGTGTTCCTATTTTATTTTATTTGTATATATTTTTTGTTGTTTTTTTTTGGGTCACATCTGACTGTGCTTGGGTCTATTCCTGAATCTGCAGTCAGGGATCATTCCTGTCAGGCTCGGGGACCATTAAGGTGCTGGGGCTTGAACCCAGGTCAGCTGCGTGCAAGGCAAATGCCCTACCCGCTATATTCACTCCCGCCACTGGTGTCCTTATTTTAAGTTAGGAGCTAGAAAGACAGTCGGGTCAATGTTAAAGGCACATGCCTTGCTTATGACTAACCCTAGTTTGTTCCCTAGCACCCCTAGTCTCCCTTAGAATCTCTGGGTATGGTCCTGGAGACCCTCTGTCTCTGCTGGGGTGTCCCAGGTAATTCCCAGCCTAGTACTGCAATGTCAGAACAGCCTCTCCTCCTTGAGCCCTCACATTAACCTGCTGACTTTGTTGGCTAAGAATCTCTGGGAGAGGCACCCAGGAACACAGCTTGGGACCCCTCCCTCCAAAATGTAATTATATTGTGACTTTTTAAACATTATCTATGCATAAAGCTGTCTAGTTTAGCAATTCTAAGTTTGACTGCACCTCTATGGGAATCTCAAGAGATCATGGGTCAGTGATCTTCATGATAGCACTAAGATATTATTGCTTTCCCACTGGGTTGACGTTATACGTAGTGCAAAAGCATTGATGGGTAACTGCTGCCACCTTGTCACAAATTCAGGCAAAGGTACCAAGTTGTTATTGTACGGATTCTGCGCAGCCAGTGGAAATAGTGCCGGTTTTATTTACTATCAATAAGAAGCAGTGAAAAATGATAACTTTCATTAATTTCAACTTTTGAGTACTCTTAAATAATAAAATACTGGAAGTGGGAAATATGTATTGAGTGATTCCAAGCTGCATAGGAAATGTGGATAATTCCAGGAAAATTCATGAGTAATTTTGCTATGGCGGCCCTCATGGAGTGGGGTGGGGGGGTCTGTCTGGCTTGTTGTGAGGCTCTGCTGGGGTGGCGGGCCAGGGCTAGAACCCACCATCCCTCCTGGGTGCCTCGTGAGTGGCTGGGCACAGGGAGAGCAAGTAGCAGCTCTGCCCCATGTCTATAAGTCTCTGTAAGATCCCCATGTCTGTAAGATCTTCCACATCGGACTTCCCTCTCGTCAGAGCTCCACCCAGCAGCAGAAGAGCCTATCACAGCCTGGATTATCGACATCCACCCTGCAGCAGTTTTTTTTCAATCCAGCCCAGGTATGCTGATCTAGAGACTTGTCCATAGATCTATTGGGCTTCCTGATGTTCATTTTGGTTATGGGTGTGCTGTTAACAGTAGGGCAGCCTTTGATATGAACAAATCTGAAGCAGTGATGTCCCCTGGGGTTGTTGGATTTGATATCAACTATAGTGTCCGCTTGCTAAGAACCACTTTAGATAAGAGTGAAGGTAAACCGGTGAAGAAACAACTTGCCCAGGCCATGTTTGACCACATTCCTGTTGGTGTGGGATCAAAAGGTGTCATCCCAATGAATGCCAGAAACTTAGACAGGCCTTGGAGATGGGTGTGGACTGCCTGCCTGGCTGAAGGCTATTCCTGGACCAAAGACAAGGAGCACTGTGAAGAGTATGGGGAGAGTGCTGCAGTCCAGCCTCTGCAAGGACTCTGCTAGGAGCAAAGACAAAAAAGAGGCCTGCCTCAGTTGGGGACCTTGGGAGCAGGCAGCTTCTCTGCAGAAATCCAGATTGTGAATGACAGTTTCAATAAATCAGTCCAAGGAAATGGGCATCAACCATCAGGGGTGTGTGTGTGTGTGTGTGTGTGTGTGTGTGTGTGTGTGTGTGTGTGTGTGTGTGTGTGTGTGTGTGTGTGTGTGTGTGTGTGTGTGTGTGTGTGTGTGTGTGTGTGTGTGTGTGTGTGTGTGTGTGTGTGTGTGTGTGTGTGATGTTGGTTCTGAATTGTGTGTGTGTGTCTGCAAGAGAACCCCTGATGACTTGGACCTGAATGTGAGCTATGATGTTTTTTCACAATATTGCCGAAGTGGTGCGGCATGTGAACGAGAAGGAATAGAACATTGTTGGTGCACTGGAAGGGGTCGCCCTTCTTTCCCTCCTCACCACACTCATCACTATTTTCAGCTCACAGGACAACCAGTGCTTATCAGTGGCACCATGAGAATCTTGAAGTTACGCATGTACTAGGCATGAGTGAGGTCTTTGGAACAAACTGCCATGGAGCAGTCTGCACATTATCCCAAGCAAAATCTCAGTGTAATTTAAATTTTCAGGATGTTTGGACAAATTGGCAACCACGGGGATTGCCATCCATGTTGCCTTCCCCAAACTACTTATGAAAGAGGTTTTAGAGTCTTGTAAGAATGTGGGTAATGTGAACACTTGCCATGATGTAGGTTTCATCAGGAAGAAATCTTTCATCAGGAAGAGAGCCATTAAGCTGAGACTGGTTGCTGTGATCGAAGGGGAGAGGAACCCTGATCCAGGTCACCAGATGTCACAGGCCCTTTTCACGGACATGGATTCATTTGCATTTTGGAACTGACTTGCTTGGCAGGCTTCAGTGCACACACCTATAGTTGCCTGTTTTTCAATAGCAGCCATGTTTTTAAATAGCTGCTGGGAAGTTGCTGCTTTCCAGAGCTGAGGATAGAAAAATCAGCTTCCCTCAGAACCCGTATTGCTCCTGTTTAGAAAGGGATCTTTAGGCTCTTTTCCTCGGGGGTCCCTGAGAGTTTCAGAAAATCGTTTGGGTCAGGGATAGACTGAGACGTTGCATTACTATTTCCTATAAGTCTTTTTTTTTTTTTTTTTTTGGCATTTTTTGGGGTCATATCCACCTATGCTCAGTGGTTACTCCTGGTTCTGCACTCAGGAATTACTCCTGTTGGTGCTCTCTCTCTCTCTCTCTCTCTCTCTCTCTCTCTCTCTCTCTCTCTCCCTCCCTCTCTCCTCTCTCCCTCCCTCCCTCTCTCCCGTTTGCACATTGTAGTGTGCAGTACAGATGATGAGGGGTTATCATGTATATCCCTTTATCTTTCAATATTTAGTTCTAGTCTAGCATTACCATTATCTTAACTACCCTCCACCCCCAGCACATTTGTGGTAGATTCCAACCACCAACAACTCATCCTGGCCCAGGTTTTCCTTGGCTTTGGATTGTTGGCAGAAGGTAGATCTAAGGATATGCGAAGGAAGGTCTGATGGATACTGCCTGTTAACAGATACTTGGGATATTCTGGCAGACTGTCTCCCAATAGAGTTAGTATGTGGAATTCCCTAGTGAGACTGTTAATCAAGCTGCAGTTACACAGACAAGGATATCCTAGGTCATTTCTCTGCACATTTCCTTGTTGGCTATAACTAGCCCAAGATGGAGTCTAATGGACGATGCTTCAAGTTAGGCAGAAAATAGGCTTTTTTCTTGTTCTTTGTCTGACATGTCCTTGCCATACCCCCTGCAGGTTTTTGGTTCCTGGTTGTCTCCTTCCTATTATTCCTAAGTCTTATGCAATGAATGTGAACTGTCTTTGTAATGTAAACCATGCAAACTTTAAGCTGGATGGCCTTTTGAGACTATGGGATAAGAGAGTTGGGGTCCTTGTGAACTCGGTCAGTCAGCTCAAGTGAGTCAGTTCAAGAAAGGAGTCAGCTCAGGTCAGTCAGCTGCCAAGATGAGAGCTGCTGCCCCTCCTACTGGTGATCATTAAAAATATTTTTTTTTGTTTGTTTGTTTTGTTTTTGCTTTTTGGGTCACACCCAGAAATGCTCAGGGGTTTCTCCTGGCTCTGCACTCAGGAGTTACTCCTGGCGATGCTTGGGGGACCATATGGGATGCCGGGATCGAACCCAGGCCAGCACAGGCCGGCCGCTGCAAGGCAAACGCCCTACCCGCTGTTCTATCGCTCCGGGCCCCATAAATATTAATGGATATACGCCGTGTTTCTGGTGTCTCATCTCTGCGCCTCCGACCCGACAGGACATCCCTGCTTCATTGGATATTTCTCATACTATTTCTTTTTTATATTTTATAGATGAATGCAGTCTTTCTATATCTGTCCGTCTCCTTCTGATTAATTTCATTCAGCAAGATATTCTTCATCTATTTATAGAGATTTCATGACTTTATTTTTCCTTAACAGCTGCATAGTATTCCATTGTATAGATATACCATACTTTCTTTATTCAGACATCTGTTCTCAGGCACTCAGGTTGTTTCCAGATTCTGGCTATTGTGTATAGTGCTGCAGTGAACATAGAATTGCAGATGGTGTTTCTGCTGTGTGTTTTTGGGCCCCCAGAGTATGTTCTCAGGAGTGGTATTACTGAGTCAAATGGGAGCTCAACTTCTAGTTTTTGGAGGAATGTCCATATTGTTTTCCCAAAAAGGTTGGACCAGTTGGCATTCCCACCAGCAATGAATGAGAGTCCTTTTCTCCCCACATCTGCACCATCACTGGTTGTTCTTGCTTTTTTGGATGTGTGCCAATATCTGGTATGAGATCATATCTCATTGTTTTGATTTACATCTCCCTGATGAAAAACATTTTTGCATTTATCTTTTGGCCATTTTAATTTCTTCTTTGAGAAAGTTTCTGTTTATTTCTTCTCTTCGTTTATTGAATTTTTTTTTTTTCTGGCAAAGTTCTACCAGTGCCTTATATATCTTGGCTGTTAACCCCTTAGAGATGGGTATTGGGTAAATAATCTTTCCCAATCTGTATCTTGGTCACAGTTTCTTTTGAGGTGTAGAAGCTTCTTGGTTTAATGTAGTCCGTGTGTTTATCTTTGCTTCTACTTGCTTAGTCAGTGGTATCTTTGAAGACGCCTTAGCTTTGATGTCTTGGAAGGTTTTACCTATGTTTTCTTTCATGTACCTGAAGGATTCAGGTCTGATGTTGAGATCTCTAATCCATTTTGATCTGACCCTTGTGCATGGGGTTAGATGAAGGTCTGAGTTCATTATTTTGCATGTAATTGTCCAGTTTTCCTAGCACCACTTGTTAATGAGGCTTTTCTTGCTCCAATCAATTTATTTTTCCCTTATCAAAAATAAAATGATTTTATATTTGAAGGTGTTCATATATTCAACTCGATTCCATTGAATACCAATCATGCTGGAGATAATACTTTTCTTTATAAGTAAATGATAAATTCTCTGTTATGGCATGTGCTATTGATGTCATAAAGGTTTTTACATCATCAATTTCAAAAATTCTCTTGTGTATTAGAGTTTGTTTTATGTTTTGGACTGGGAGTGGAATCTAGTGTATGACTAGATTCACCATCAAATATGACTTGGATTTTAATTGATTTTTTCTTCATGACACTGTCTAAACAAAAGGTAATTTTTACTTTTAATTCCATTCTGTTTTATTTTTTTTTAAGTTGCCATAAGCTCCAAATCAGTGGAAATATCTTAGTCTGAATAGTAAAGAAAAACAATAAAAAGAACCTGGATAAAGAACTTAATCAGTAATTTTATGGGTGACTCTTAAAATTTATGTTATTTATATTTATCTGTCACTTCCATCCCTGTATCTGGTTAAACCCATGTTAGCAGAGTGCCTAGAGAGCTATGCTTAAACGGACTCTTTGCATTTTAAATGATTGTTTGGCTTTCAGCTTTTAAAGACGTAAGGTCTTGTGAAATCAGAAAAATTAGCCGGGAGAGCTCAAGGAGAGAAGATAAATGTGAGGTTAGCTTGGAAACATGATGGCTGTAGGTTGCAGACGAATAATGAAATTCAACAAATAAGAAATGTACACTAGGACCAAATGTGACAAAGGCCTTGTGCAGATGATTTACAGTAGAATTTTTTAGCAAACCTTTGGTAACATTTCCAAATAGGTTCTTCCTGTCTCTCCCCCCTTTTTTTGCCTCATCTCCAGGGTTGAGTGCTTTTTTGTGTTAGTGTTCTCTAGGCTTTTCAAACATTTTTGTGCTAACCATTTTCTTTCCTTTTAAATTTGACTAATTGAGGATGTCTTAGTGAACTCTGAGCTATCAAATTAGTCTATCACATTAGTCACATTAATGAGTCTTCCCATTGTTCATTGATTTGCTTGAACAGGCACCAGTAATGTCTCCATTCATTGGGAATGAGGTCCATTATTGTTACTGTTTTTGGCATATCAAATACACCACAGGTAGCTTGCCAGGCTCTGCCGTGGCTCTGGGTTCATCCCAGAGGTCCCAGTCTTTTCTGTGTCAGACCATCAACCATCCAGGGCCCACGGGGCAGAGCCCTGGATGTAGACAAGCCTGTCTCCTGTCTTTCACCTGCCAATGCAGCTGGGCACCGCAGCCACACCTGCAACACCTTGAGGAGCAGGACCTAAGTAAATGGGCTCATATTTTGTCTAGGTGCCCTTTTCTTTGAGGGGATCACTTCTAGCAGTGCTCAGGAGCAATTTCTAGTTCTGTACTCAGAAGTGACTCTTGACTGTGCTCAAGGTATTTGAACCAGGACTTCAGTCTTCAAAGCCACATTAAGGCAAGTGTCTTACCTCCTGTGCTATTTCGCCAGTGCCCTAGCTGCCTTTTATAAAGTATTTTCTGCTTCCTCCAGACTTATATGACTCATGTACCTATGTCACTCACATTCCACACAGCTATTCCTCTTGCACTGGTTTTGATAAAAGCTCGGGGAGGAGCACAGAGGACTTTATGTTGATGGCAGCCGAGCTGAAATGATAGTACAGCCGGGAGGGCGTTTGACTTGTACACTGCTGACCCAAGTTCGATTCCCGGCATCCCATGTGGTTCCCAGAGCATGATGGGGTAATTCCTGAGTGCAGCCAGGAGTAACTCATGCGTATCACCATATGTGACCCAAAAAGCAAAAACAAATAAAATAGAGAGGTGCATGCAATTTGTAGGATAATTAAAAAAAAAATAGGAACATTAAGGTAATAGCAGCACACTGGGTAGTCACACACAAAATGTGTGATTTGAGCAAAAGAGAAAGAAGAAAAGTGCCTGCTATAGAGGCAGGTAGGGCAGGAAGCAGGGAGAGAAACTGGGACATTCTTGGTGGGAAATATACACTGGTGAAGGGACGGGTATTGGAATAGTATATGACTGAAACTCAATCATGAGCAGCTGTAAGTGTGTGATTCAGTAAAAAAGAACTAGAATTTTTTTTTTTTTTTTTGCTTTTTTTTTTGGGGGTCACACCTGGCAATGCTCAGGGGTTTCTCCTGGCTCTGCACTCAGGAATCACTCTTGGCGGTGCTCGGGGGACCATATAGAATGCCAGGGATCGAACCTGGGCCAACATGGGCCGGTCGCATGCAAGGCAAACGCCCTACCCGCTGGGCTATCACTCCGCCCAAGAACTAGAATTTTTTAAAAGTGTGTGATTCAGGGGGAGAAGAGACTCCACCCTTTTGATGTATTTTCCTTGATCTTCGAGAAATCTTGTTGTATCCACTTTGTGATTCAATGGTAGTAAACTTGAATGAGAAACTTTATTTTGATTAATAATGGCCTCTACATATGTCTGTGTTTCAACAGAGAAGCCCTGGTCTGTATCAAAATGTTAATTCTTTAAGACAACGCATTTCTGCCTTCCAGTCAGCATTTTGCTCCATAAAAGAAAATGAGAAAAAATACGGAACATCCTGAATTCGCAGAGACAGGAGAGTTCATGACAGCACACTTGAGTGAGTAGAAAATCCCATTGAGGGGCCGGAGCGATAGCCCAGCGGGTAGGGCGTTTTCCTTGCATCGCGGCTGGCCTATGCCGGCCCGGGTTCGATCCCGGCACCTCATATGGTCTCCCTGAGCACCGCCAGGAATAATTCCTGAGTGCAGAGCCAGGAGTAACCCCGAGCATCGCTGGGTGTGACCCAAAAAGCAAAAAAAAAAAAAAAAAAATCCATTGAGGCTTTTCCGTTTATTCAAACAGGCAGGCCTCTGATATATGAAAAATGATTTTGTTTCAACACACGCAAAGCAACACTGAGCACACAATCTTACTTGGTCGTTAAGTGTGTTCGGGTGCAAGGAGGTCTGTGGTGCCAGGGACCCACCTTAAGCGTTCATGTCTTCAAGACACGTCCTCGAATCCTGAACCATATTCCTGACCCAGACAAGACTGTATGTTTCAATGAAGCTTGATACATTTCACACACAAGTCTAGCTTTGGGGTTTCCTTTAACAAAAATAGGACAGCAGGTTTTCCTGACCCTACATTTCCACAGATTACTCATTGTAGCAGATTTTTGTAGTTCTGCAGATCTTTTGGAAGAATTTTCGTAGGTTCGTTGAGGCTCTGTTTTTTTTTTTTTCTCCCACAAAAAATCACACAGTCAAAGAGAACTGGTAATAGGGCATAACTCCAACTTATAGACTTTTCTAAAGGAAAGGGTCCATTGTTGATGTAAAAATAGAGCAAGTTGCTATGTAAGAAATGTGAGTGATTTTATCATAGCTTGGTATAAAGTCAAAAAAGTAATTCTTTTTTTTTTTTTTTTTACATTTTAAGTTGTACTCGCTAACCTTTCTATTAGAGTGCCTTTTTGTTTTAGTTTTTTAGGGCCAGAGACAGCGGTGCTCAGGGCTTACTCCTGTTGCTGTGAGAATTTTTTACTTATGAACATTGTAAAATGGGATCATTCGGGATCACTTCTGATGGTGCTTCAGGGATTATGGTGCTGGGGATCAAATCAGGCCACCCCTATACTATCTCTCTGGCCCTAGTTTTCCTTTTTGAGTAACGTGCTAGAATTTTTTTTAATTATTAAAGTATATGATGAAGACCCAAGCATAAATTTGCTAAAGACATTATGATATATAGTATTTGAAAATGAAGTTGTGGGGGAAAAGCTTATGCCTGTGTTTTGTTTCATGTATCAAGCCCCAAAGGGCACTGTTGGTATGTGTCAGAAGTCTGAGATTTCGGCAAAGCCACCCAAACGTCGGAGATTATCCTCACCAAACAGCTCTGATGAAAATTGTACTGACACTCTTGATCTCCAGAAATGCAGTAGTACTGCTTCTCCCAACACAGACAGAACACTTGCTGTTGAAAATTGTCTTGCAGATCCTTCTGAGGTAATTCATTATGGGAACGGGAAATGAAGCATTGGTTTTCTGCCCAGACATTTTAAGATCAAGACCTTTTCTCAGTTAGAGTGCCTTATGCTGTTCCCTTTATAACTGCATTTAAAATTTTTTATTTATGTGCATGCTTATATGTATTTCCAGCTTGTTAAATTTTGCTGTTAGCTGGTAAAGACATCATTAATCAGTATGATCAGTATTTTGATTATGAAGACCTTTTTTTTCCCTTTTTGGGCCACACCACGTGATGCTTAGGGTTCTTCTAAGCTCTACACTTAAGAATGCCCCTGGCAGTACTTGGGGAAACATATGGGATGCCGGGAATTGAACCCAGGTTGGTCACAAGCAAGGAAATTCCCTACTTGCTATACTGTTGCTTTGGTCCCTTGCAAACTTTCTGAAAATATTAAAGCCTCTGTTTTTCTTTTTGGGGGTGGGGTGGGCGGGAGGAGGGTACACACCTGGCTGGGCTCAGGCCTCGCTCCTGCTCTGCTCAGGAATCGCTTCTTGTGCTCACTGGACCATATGTGGTACCAGGGATCAAACTGGAGGTTGACTGCAAGGCAAGCATTTTATTTAATTTTATTTGTTTAAATTTTTTTATATCACCGTGAGCTAGACAGTTACAAAGCTCTTCACGATTGTGTTTCAGTCATGCAGTGTTGCTTCATCATCCCTCTACCAGTGCACATTCCCACCACCACTTTCCCCAGTTTCCCTGCCCCACTCCACCCGCCCGGCACTTTTCTTCTCTTTCTCTCTTCTTTTGCACATTGTGGTTTGCAATACGTACACTAAGGGGTTATCTGGCATATCCCTTTATCTGTTTTCTATACTCAGTGCTGGTTTACCATGACCTTTTTCATCTATTATTGACAGGCTGATCCCTTCTCTATTTTACCTGAAAAGGCAAGCATTTTAACTCTAAACTCTCTCTGGCCCTTTAAACCTTCTGGTTCCCTGCCTTCGAATCTACCTTCTCCCTTACCCTCCTCCTTCTCTCTTTCCACCTCACACAGCTGTGTTCAGGGTTTATCCCTGGCTTTGCTCCCGGTGGGGTTTGGGAACTGTATGTGGTACTGGAGGATTGAACCCAGGGTTGACTATGAGCATGACACGTGTCCTACCCACTGTACCACCTTTCTGGCCCCTGGTTTATTACATGAAGAGATTTTGTGGATCTGGTAGTGTACTGTGAAAAAGTTATAGTCCTGCCTCTCTAGGCTCTTGGGCATTTGAGGGAGTCACACATATGACTCCATGTACCTGGTAAATTAGGTAAAGATTATACATGTGCTGTATTCCTCAACTCTGGGTTCTTTTTTTGTTTCCTGCCTGCTTATATAGCTGGTTTTTATGCTGAAGCAAATAGTCAGAGCACTATTTTGTTGTTGTTCTTGTTATTGGTCACACCCCTGCTAGTGCTCATGGCTGACTCTTGGCTCTGTGCTCAGGAATCATTTCTGGAGAGGCTCAAGGTACCATATGGGGTATTGGGGGTTGAACCAGCTTGGCTATGTAGCAAGGCAAGAGTCCTGGGCGTGCGCTATGATCTCTCACCAGCTGCTTTTGGACAATCTCTCTCTCTCTCTCTCTCTCTCTCTCTATCTCTCTTTTTTTTTTTTTTTTTTTGCTTTTTTGGGTCACACCCGGCAACGCTCAGGGATTTCTCCTGGCTCTGCACTCAGGGGTTACTCCTGGCGGTGCTCGGGGACCATATGGAATGCCGGGGATTGAACCCGGGCGGCACAGGCCGGCCGCTGCAAGGCAACGCCCACCCGCTGGGCTATCGCTCCGGCCCTCTCTTTTTTCTTTTTTTTTTTCCCCCAAATTTTATTACACCATTTTAGACATACAGTTGAAAGATGCTCATGTAGAGTTTTGGTTCTACAGTGTTCCAACACCCATTCCTCCACCCAAACCCATCTCCCATCACCAATGTCCCCACCTCCCTCCCCTCCCACACCTCAACTACTAGGCGGGTTCTGTATGTCTTTTCTCTACTCTCTATCTCTCCCTCCCGGCAAACTTTCCTGCATATCGTGGAATGCAGTGCATTAAAGGACATTACTATTTCCACTATTTTAATGGATTGCGCGGCGGACCTGGGCTCGAACTGGTTTTGCTCTGTTAATCTGGTCGTGAGGTAGTATCCCAGCGTCTGGACAGCGAAGGTGGTGGCTAGTGTGGTGGGCAAGTCTCATCCGTCTGCTTCCGAGACTCCCCAGAGGTGATGGGCCCACTCCCAAAACCCATCTGTTCTCCTGGGAGCCCCATGGTCAGCTGGGCCTAGTGTGGTGGGCAAGTCTCATCCGTCTGCTTCCGAGACTCCCCAGAGGTGATGGGCCCACCCCAAAACCCATCTGTTCTCCTGGGAGCCCCATGGTCAGCTGGGCCTGTGGCAAGCCGAGTTCCAGCTTCCCCAGCCGTTTGTGAGGCTCTTCATGCTATTCTCTTTTTCTTTTTTGGGTCACACCCAGCGACACTCAGGAGTTACTCCTGACTCTGCTCAGGAATTACTCCTGGCATGCTCAGGGTACCATGTGGGATGCTGGGGATCAAACCCGGGTTGGCCGCATGCAAGGCAAACACCCTACCCACTGTGCTATCTCTCTGGCTCTGACAGTTTCTCTTTTGCTCTGCTTTTATCAAGTATTTGTTGAGATTTTTTGTACCATGTGAGCTACCTAATGACTATCAAGGATGATAGCTAACATGAATTAACCAATGGAAATTCTTAATTTGTAAATGGGGAAATAGTTCTTTCATGACTGACTTTTTTTTTTTTTGGCTTTTTTGGGTCACAGCTGGCAATGCTCATGGGTTACTCATGACTGCAGTGCTTGGAGGAACATTTGGGATGCTGGAGATCTAACCTGGGTCAGCCGAGTGCAAGGCAAATGCCCTACCCACTGTGCTATTGCTCTGGCCCATGGTTGACATTTTGTGCTTTGTATTGTTAATTTTAGCTATGAACACTGGTTTCCAATTATTTGTTTTTGTTTGGGGGCACACCCAGCTGTGCTCAGGGGATTATTCCTGGCTTTGCCCAGGGATCACTCCTGAAGGGACTCAGGGACCATCTGTTAGTGCCGGGTACTGGCCTTGCATATGCCCTATTTGCTGTTCTGTCACTCTCACCCTCTGATTTCTTCCCCCTTTTTGGAGGGTGGCAGGGGTTTGGGCATTACCTGCTTTCCAGCCCCCTTCCCGCCCTGCACCCTCCATTTCTCTACTGAGAGAAAACACCTAATGTCGTTATATTTGAAATTTTTTGCCCACCCCCGCTGTCACACAGAGCCAGTACAAATCTTTGAGCCTTCTGAGACAAACCTTAAAATGCTCGAGTAATTCATTATTCTTCAGGGTCCAGCAGACTCTATTTCTATCTCTGAGTTGCTTCAAAACTGATTCTCCCTCTGCTTTATTCTAGTTGATCTAAAGTCATTATTTGACAGAATGAATGCTAATTCTGTTTAGAACTTTAATTATTTAGATGTATATTATGATTTAGAAATGGTTCTGCATGAAATGTTTTCCTATCTCATATTGAATCATAAGTCCTCAAACTATTTGGCTTATCATCCTATTTAAGGAAAATATTACCAGTGCCTCGGTTGAAATCTACCGTCTGTTCGCCTAATCAAGGTAGATTTCCACAGAGGAACTGGGAAGTGAACACACAGAAGGCACGAGCTGCTCCCCACTTAACTCTGCATGTGAGCCCCTCACTGCTCTCTGGATCCATCCTACCCTCGGGGGTTGGGGGCAGCATCACTCTTTTGGAAACACTTTATTAAATAATGATTATAACTATTTTTTTGGCTTTTTGGGTGACACCCGGCGCTGCTCAGAGGTTACTCCTGGCTCTGCGCTTAGGCATTATTCCTGGCGGAGCTCGGGGACCATATGGGATGCCAGAGATCAAACCTGGGTCAGCTGTGTGTAAGGCAAACGCCCTCCCCGCTCGTCTATTGCTCTGACCCCACATTTCTTTCTTTAGTTTGGAATTATCTTTAAAGAAAGCAGTTGACAGTTTTCTAGACTTGAAGCAATAAGACAAAGAAACCGTGCTACATTTTTCCAAGCACATGAAAAATTGGTAGTTAAAATTGCTGTTGGTGTGCTTTGAAAACCACTGTGCATGTGAGACCACAGAGAATATCCCAACCTGCATGCATGCTGCTCTTGCAATGCATGATGGGAAATCTCTATTCGCGGTAAAGTTTGATTTATATGTATATATATTTTTTTTTGGCTGTTTGGGTCACACCCAGCGATGCTCAGGAAACCATGTGGTGTTGGGTGACATGCCCTACTTTAAGCTCCAGCTATACTTAGCTTACAGTTCCTCCCACCTCAGCTACGGAGGCTTTGAATCAGCTCTGGCGCTCATAAGAAGTGCTGCATTTCAATACAGTCCTTTACCTGCCTTCATCTCTAGATAGGCCAGTTCAGGATGGGCCGCCTGGGAGGTTTTGGCGGATTTCTATCTATAAAATAAGTTGGGAGAAAGGAGAAGGCCCTTTTGCCATTTTGGCTTCCCCTTGCTTCTGCCTCTCTCTCTTCTCTGTTGGGCTTCAACATGTGGTGGCAGCCATCATGACCTACATGTGGCTGAGCCCAGCCGGGAACGCACAAAATCCAGGGTTTTTCCTTTTCTTGGATTGTATATCAGAACGTGTGATAGTAAAGCCTTTTATTTATTTTTTATTTATTTATTTATTTATTTTTGCTTTTTTTGGGTCATCCTGCAATGCTCAGGGGGCCACTCCTGGCTCTGCACTCAGGAGTTACTCCTGGCGGTGCTCAGGGGACCATATGGGATACCTGGGATCGAACCCAGGCTGGCACAGCCAGCCTCGTGCAAGGCAAACGCCCTACCTGCTGGGCTATCGCTCCGGCCCCAGTAAAGCCTTTTAAAACTGTGCCGGATTCCTGAGTTTCCATCCATTCCCTGCCAGCTTCAGAGGTAGAAGGGAACTCGCTTCCTGGTATTATTGGGAACCCCAGTGGCTCCCGACAATGTGGAATGCTGGGGGTGGAAATTGGCTTAGCCATGTGCAAGGCCCTACCTGCTGTACTATTGCTCAGGCACCTGGGGTGGGCACCAGTAACATCTCCATACCTCCTGTCGTGAGCTAGTGTAGCCCAAGGGCATCTGCTCGCTCCAGGAGCATGAAGAGCCTCAAATCATTCCTTCAGGTCATTGGAATGAGGTCTGTAATTGTTACTGGTTTTTGGCATATCAAATACAACATGGGTAGCTTGCCAGGCTCTGCCAAATAACTGTACAAATTTAAATAATTAAGCCATGATATATAAATTAAGCACAGTAGGTCATTAACATCATCAATAAAATAGAACATGCATGGCAATATACTGTGATAAAACTAATATATCTGTGGTTTCTCAACATAATTTTGTTTTTGGGTCATGCTCAGTTTGCTCAGGGGTTACTCCTGCTTGGTACCCAGGGATTATTCCTGGTGAGGTGCAGGAGACCATATAGGGTGCTGGGTATTAAACCTGGGTCGGCTGCATGCTAAACAGGTACCTTACCTGCTGTTCAAGCTCTCCAGTTTGCTCTTCACACAACTTTATATATAATATTTTGGGACCTCAGTTGACCACTGGTAAGCCACAGCACAGTTTTCTGTGGGAGACCACTGTATTCTGACTTTATAATTTTGTAGCAATTAGATAATAAAATGATTAGTTTAAAATCAGATTTCCTTAATAATTCCCTAATAATTTTCTATATGGAGAAATGTAATTATGTATTAAAAATTAATATTTCAAATGTTGTTTCCCAAGAACTCTTCTGAAACTTACTTACCACAGCCTGGATGTTTGGTTGAAGCATCTATTCCATTTTCAGATCCCACCAGCAGTTCTAGTAGTAAGTATTTACTTCCTCCCTAGTAGATGTACCAATTCACTCACTGAAATATTTGTTCAGTAGAGAGACATTTATGGTATGTGAAAATTTGGGAAAGCTGAAACAGTATTTTCTGTTTCAGGGATTCATGTTCTAGTAGAAACAGTTCGAAATTCTATTATGTGAAAGATAGCAGTTTCTTTTCTGAGGTGCTAGCAGTAAGAACTAGAGAAATACTTCTAAGTTGCTAGAGCTTGCTAAAAGTAGAAGATCTGTGAACATATCAAAACATATCAACAATGTAGTTTTAGACAAAATGCACTGAATATTTTTTGGTTTTTGAATTATTTTTTGATCTGTTTTTATGTGTATAAAAAAGACCAACACTCAAAAGTTATTTGGCCTTCCCAAAATCAATATGTATATTTTAAAAAATCACCAGGAAGTTATTAAATTTACTTTCTCCTTACCTGTGTCTTTTCGTTTGTTTTGGAGTCACAGCGGCAGTGTTCTTGACTTACTCCTGGCTCTGCAATCAGACATTACTCCTGGCCGATTCTGGGAACCGTATAGATGCTGGGGATTAAACCTGGGTCGGCTGCATGCAAAGCAAGAGCCCTACCCACACTGTTCTATTGCTCTGGTCCTTTACCTGTGTCGAACTTTAAGGAAAATTCACGCAGAATATTAATTAGGTTCTTTTTTTTAATAATCTATTCTGAGACTCTTTGCCTTATCATTAGTGTATTTGGTATAAAAATTATGGAGAATGCCTACCATATTCCTGACCCAGATTCCTTCCGCAGTACCGCATGGTGACCCCAGACAATTGTGGCTGTTGATATGGAGGCCTCAGAACCTCCCTGGGTGTGGCCTAGGAAGCCCTTGAGTGCTGCTGAAGTGGCCCGGCAATCAGCAGGCCCTCATGCTCAGCACTGGCTCTCCTGGGCACTGCTTGGAAGGCCCACCATGAAAGAAGCCCGGAAAGACTTCAAGAAGGGGAGCGACTTAGTGCCACCTGCTTTTTGTTTGTTTTTTGGGGGGCCACAGTAGGCTGTGCTCAGGTTGTACTTCTGGCTCTGGTGCTCAAAGGACCGTATGCAGTGCCAAATGAAATACTGTAATAGACCTTAACCCCTGTACTACTCTTTCACCTGTACTCTGCTTTTTTTCAAACTGCACTGTGGTTACTGAAAAATGTGAATAAGGTGTGGAGCAATCACAGGACTTAAAAACAGTTGGCAAAAAGAAGATGGTAGCCTAGACCACAGCAATATGGTGCTGGTTGGAAAGTAAGAGTGGTTAGATTGTTGGCATATTTGAAGAGAAAGCCAAGTATGTGTTAATGGAACTGAAAGTTTAGTGAAAAGGGATATTAAAATAACTGGTTTGGGCACAATGTATTGGGTGGATGGTAGTATTGTTTACTGACATGATGGGGAAAGAAATGTAATCTTGACCTTTCTTAGTATATTCCATGCAGTATGTTTTGGGGACTACTACTGGCTCAGTGCTCAGGATAGGTGACCAGAAGCTGTGCTAGGGATCTAACAGGATTGGTCATGTGCAAGGCAAGCACTGTGATCCCTGTCCTATCTCTTTGGCTTTCAAGGTTTTTGGTTTGGTTTCTGGGCAGCACCTGATTCTGTGCTAAAGGGTCATACCTGGGAGAGCTTGGGGGACAGTGGACTGTGCCAGGATTCAAACCAGGTTCATGGCTCCAACTGCATGATGCTAAGCAACTGTCTCTCGAGCCCTCTCAATGCAGTTTTATGCGGGGGTCATAAGCATTATGATTAAAAGAAGACTAATAGTTTTTACTTGATTTCCTGGATATGTCTTAGCATTCTATGGACCAGAACTCATTTACTTGTATCCTCAGTTCTTTAATCTGAATAAAAACCTGTGACTGGTCCTACTTCTCTTTTTTTCTTATATTTCCAAATGAAATCCCAGATGTTATTCCCTAAGTAGGTTACATTAGGCTTGAGCTTCTTAATACCTTATTTTCTTTGCACATTCAAAATCGTTTTTGATCTAAAACGGATTCCAGTGTCCTTCTCCCCTAAGGCTTTCGTGTTTATTTTGAAGGCATGAAGGTTGCCGGCTGTGCCCAGGGCAAAGGAACAGCTAGGGCTGACTCATCCATCAGATTCGTGGACACCAGCACAGACCCGGCTCCCAAAGTCAGGGCCATGATCTCGCCGTTGTGGGAGGAACAGTCCTTCCTCGGGACCCGTTATGCTTCGTTCTGTGCTGAAGAAACCTTCTGCTAAACAGTTTGTAGAAGGCCTTCAGGTAAGTATAGCACTACATTTCTGTTTGCTTTGCTTCAAACGTACCTCTTAAAATATTGTGTATCATACTGGCTTCAAAAGAAATATTATGTCCAGTCCCTTTTTATTGTGGTTAGTAACACAGTTGCAATAGTCACTTGTCACTTGTCTTCCTGTTGTTCATCGATTTGCTCTAGCAGGCATCAGTAACGCCATTGGGAATGAGGTCCATTATTGTTACTGTTTTTGGCATATCGAACACACCACGGTAGCTTGCCAGGCTCTGCCATGGCTCTGGGTTCATCCCAGGGGGCCCAGTCTTTTTCTATGTCAGACCATCAACCATCCAGGGCCCACGAGGCAAAGCCCTGGGTTAGACAAGCTTGTCTCCTGTCTGCCACCTACTGACACAGCAGGCACTGCAGCCACACCTGCAACAGCTCGAGGGACAGGAATCAAAGGACTTTTTTTCTCTATTGTTCTGGCCCATTTGCAATAATATTAATGTTGCAATAGTATTAATGTTTATGGCTTTGTAATACAAAGCTACTATTACCTTCACCACAGCCAAAGTTCCCAATATTATCCACCATAGTCCCTGTGCCACTGTTTCGATCCGGCAGTGCTAAGGCTAACCCAGGCCACCCAGCAGTGTCCCAGGCCTGTAGGGCTGCAGTGGTGCTTGGAGAACCATACAGTGCCAGGGACTGAATTGGGCTTGGCCACACACGAGGCCTGTGCCTCATCTCTGTACCATCTCTCCAGCCTCTTTTTTAGTTTATAGCACTGTAAAGTTTGTCTTTAAGTACTGTGAAACAAAAAATAGAACAAAAAACACAAACTTTTTATGAATTTCATAGATGTTTATGATTCCCGCTCAGAATCTGTGGTCGTGGGTCCAAATGTTTAGTCTTCTCAAACATGCATATTTCTCTAAATTCAGCTCATCTGAGAGGAGTTGGTAGGAGGACTTGCTGGTATTTATGAGTAATTTCTTTTTTCTAGTGCACATTATGTGCTTTGAATACAGCAGCATCCCCAAGAAGGTGATTACTTTCATTCCTTCTGGACTGTTGATCATCCCTACCCCTGCCCCATGAGTCTGATGTTCAAAGCCTCTGAGTACTGTGAGAGGTTGAGAGGACTGGTAGCCAGCGTGCCTAGTTTCAAATCCTAATGTTGAAAATGCCCAAAGGATGTCACATTTTAATACCTCTCCCTGGCTTCCTCATCTATAGGAGGACTATGTTAGTCACCACTTCACAGGATAATCTGGGCATTGAAAGAATAAATAATAGGAAATTAGAAACACTTCCCTGTGCTCTTCACCCCCATCCATGGGCATTTTAGTGTATAAATATGATTGCAAATCCGTATGTCTTTTGTTGGTTTGGGGCCCTACCCAGCAGTGCTCAGGACTTACTCTTGGCTCTGTGTTCAGGGATTGCTCCTGGCATGACTCGGGGATCATATGAGGTGCCAGGAATTGAACCCAGGTCAGCCTAGTTAGTGCAAGGCAACTAACTGCTCTACCCTCTGCTATCCAGCCCTGCAAATCTGTCTTCATGCATGCATGCATGCTTTTTTTTGGGCCACACCTGGCGACGCTCAGGGCTTACTCCTGGCTCTTTGCTCAGGAATTACTCCTGGCATTTGGGGGGACCGTATGGGATGCCAGGGATCGAACCTGGGTTGGCCATGTGCAAGGCAAACACTCTCCCCACTGTGCTATGGCTCCGACTCTGCAAATCTGTTTTTAAAGCCAGAATGACCTGGACTACCATTTTCTGAAGGAATATATGGTCAGTTTTCCTTTTAAATTTAACAGTTTCTCTACTTTAGGAGCTGAGGGGGTGTTCATTAGTTTGCTAACTTTCATGGTTGCTTTAATTATATATAAATTTAAAATCTAACATATATTTTGTTTACTAAGTTCACTTATTTTACAAATTTTTTTAGTATATTCTTCTGGCAAGAAGAATAACTGGCTTAGGAGATGGTAATTGAGGTTTGCTTGGGGAGAATTGTTTCTTCTTTGTTTTGTTTTGGGCCACAGCTGAGTTCTCAGGGCTTACTCTTGTCTCTGCACTTGGGAATCACTCTTGGTGGTGTTCTGGGAGTGCTGGAAATCACCCAGATCAGCCGTGTGCTGTGCACATACCTTTCCTGCTACAGGATTGCTCTGGTCCCTGAGGATTTGTTTTTTTTTAATTAAGGGACCATGATTTACACCGTTATTTATAGTTAACTTTTAGCCATTGAGTTCTCGCTAATCCAGTGTCTCCAGGTTCCCTGGATCCAGTTGACTAGTGTCGGCTTCCCTCCACCAGTCTCTCTAGCTTTCCTTCTGCTCGCCAGCTTGCCTGCTTGACAGGCACTTGTTTAAAGTTTGTTGTTGTAATTAGGATCTCCTGCTTTCGGTGTTGCTGACTGGGGTTTAATATGGAGCACGGAAGCACTGGAGGCCCCAGACGCCTGCCCCTTGGTTCTTCCCCACTTTGTTTTTTTCCTTCCTTCTCCTTCCTACACTGTGACATCGAGTGATCTAGGTAGTCCCTTTAATACCTTGCAATTCCTTGTCCAGTTATTTAAATGACCACAGATAAGTGGTATCATCAGAGGATTGTTTTAAATCTTGGATGGGCTGTACCAGAGAAAATCAACCTTTTAGAGAATAAGAACTGACCAGAGGGTGAGAAGCTAGAGGAGAAGCAGTGATAGTTTAAGTATCCCATTGAGGCTCTGCTCCCTGCAAGCTCACCTTTCTCCAGCCCTGACCCTGTCTCTCATTTGACCGGACCTGTCCTTTTCTTCAAGGTTACATCTTTACAACTCGAGGCCAGAGCAATAGCCCAGCGGGTAGGGCATTTGCCTTGCATGTGGCCGGCCCATGCTGGCCAGGGTTCGATCCCCGGCATCCCATATGGTCCCCCGAGCACCGCCAGGAGTAATTCCTGAGTGAAAAGCCAGGAGAAACCCCTGAGCATTGCCGGGTGTGATCCAAAAAAAAAAAAAATAAAAATCTTTACAACTCATACTCCAGAATCTTCTTTTTAGAAAAGCACCAAAAGGGACTGGAGCAATAGTCCAGCGGGTAGGGCTGCCTTGCATGCAGCTGACCTGGGTTCAATCCTCAGCATCCCATATGGTCCCCCGAGCACCACCAGAAGTAATTGCTGAGTTTAGAGCCAGGAGTATTGCTGGGTGTGACCCATGAAGAAAAAAATTTAAAAGAAATATAAATAAATTAAAAAAAAAAGAAAAGCACCAAAAGACAAATGACTAAAAATACCTTTGTTTCTTCAAGAATATAGTAATTTAGACAGGACTTTTTTTTATAAATTTATAAAATGGTCTATGTGACAAACAAAACTACTTATACCTTTTTTTTTTTTTTTTTTTTTTGCTTTTTGGGTCATACCCGGCAATGCTCAGAGGGTTCCTCCTGACTCTTCACTCAGGAATTACTCCTGGCAGTGCTTGGGGGACCATATGGGATGCCGCGGATCGAACCCGGGTCGGCCATGTGCAAGGCAAATGCCCTACCCGCTGTACTATCGCTCTGGCCCCATCCTTTTGTTTTAATAGTACAGTTCTTATACTTAGGCCATTTATATTATGAAAGTTAAGAACCTACACTATTAATAGCATTTACATTAACAGTCTTAACCCTTGAGGCTAGAGAAAATAGTGCAGGTGTTAAGCCTTGCCTGCACTTCACCCTAGTTTGATCCCCAGTACCAGGTCCCGTCAGGAGTCATCTCTGAGCAGAGCCAGAAGTGGGTCCTAAGCACTGCCAGATTTGGCCCCCAAACCAAAACTAAATAAACCCAAGTTGGCCATTCTTAATGATTAATTGTTTTACAGGTAAAATTATTCTGTTTGTTTGTTTAGGAACATTGTGACAACCTTTGTGAAGATGAAGCTCATCCTAACTTAATCTCAAATCTTGCAAAGTGTTCCAAGGAACGAAAAGCAGGTAAGAAATTCTTGTTTTTCATCCTGACAGGATCATTTTCTTGTTATAAAAGATAATCTGATAAGGTATATGGTGTTTTCAGTGTTCTAATGCTTGATACTTCAGGAAGTATGTGAGGGTGAAGTACAGTTAAGAGAAAATCATTTTTCCAGAGAGTCTCAGAATTGGTCTGTTTCACCTTTCCATTGTTGCTTAGTGGTAGACCTTCTAAAAACACGTCAATTCTGTAAAATTTGTAAGATACTTATATGAAAGTTACCATAAAAGCTGTTGTCATACTTTAATTAGAAATTGTGCTTATATTTTTTCACTTTTAATTTTCTACGAACTGTTTTGTCTAAGTAATATTCAAGTTTTCAAAGATTAAGGTATGCCTTTTGGATAAGAAATACAGTTTACTTTTAAACTATGTTCCCTTTGATTATACAAGATCAAGAAGATTATAAAGAGCCAGCCTTTGTAAACCTGAGGAAGAGGAAAGAGAGTTACTTTTGGAGAGGATCTAAGTCCTGAAGTGTTTGATGAATCTTTGCCAGCCAACACTCCTTTGCGCAAAGGAGGAACCCCAGTGTGTAAAAAGAATTTGGGTAATATTCTTGACCAGTCTCCAGTTCCTGAGCACTTACCGCAACCCAACTTTGATGACAATGAGGAGAATCTCGTAAGTGTGAAAAAAGTGGAACAGTCTTGTTTATATTTCATCATACCTAGCCTAATTTATGCTCTTTGAAATCATGAAGTGGTTTAATGATGGGTATGGGCATGTATAAGTTAAACTATTTTTTTAAGTCTTTGGGCCACACCCAGTGGTTCTCAGGACTTTCTCCTGGCTCTGGGCTCAGGGATCTCTACTGGTGGGCTAAAGGGACCAGATGTCTTGCCAGAGATCAAACCTGGGTCGACTGTGTGCATAGCAGATACCCTACCTCTATACTATTACTCTCCCCCTCATTAAAATGTTTGTTTTAAATGTAGTTTATTACCAGCTTTCCTGTTAAAGCAACAGTCCTTGCTGCTTATACACAGCATAGTTCATGGATTCTAAATGCTATTATTGATTATAAGATCTGTCACTTTTTTTTTTCTTTGGTTCCATCCCGCAGTGTTCAGGTGTTACTCCTGGCTCTGCACTTAGGAAATTACTCCTGGCAGTGCATGGGGGACCATATGGGTTGCTGGGGATCAAACCCAGGTCGGCCACGTGCAAAGCAAATGCCCTCCATGCAGTTCTCTCGCTCCGGCCCCAAGATCTGTCACTTTTATGTTTCACTTGGACAAAGGTCAACTAAGATATATTCCACGAATTGTAAGATGAATTCAGATATTACAGTTATTAAATTGTGAAAGATTAAGTCTTAGAATTGATGCACTCTAAATAACTTTTTTTTCCTATATATTTTCCTATATATATTTCCTCTTGTGGGAAGAGGGTCAACATCTAGCTGTGCGCAGGGCCTATCCTGGCTTTGTGCTCAGGAATCTCTCCTGGTTGGGCACAGGGGTCTATGTGTGTTGCTGAGGATTGAACCCAGGTCAACTTCAAGAATGGCAAATCTATTGATCTAACAACATTAAGTTAAAAATGTCTGGCAACTCATCATAAAACTTGGTACATTGCCAGGACATGGAAGCAATCCATAAGTGCAATGATGGATGAATAGATAAAGAATTTGTATTATATATAATTTGCATGATGGAATTCTATACAAGTATTAGAAAAAATGAAATCTTAACTATTTTCTAAGTTGTTAATGTAGTGCATTAATTATTCAGATGGTTTTTCACGTAAAAACAACTTTGGTTAAATCTCACATGGCCATAAAGTGTTATATTTTATGTATTTATGAGGATAATGTTCTGTAGTTGTTGTTCTCCTCCTCCTTCTCCTTCTCCTCCTCCTCCTTCTCCTCCTTCTCTTCCTTCTCCTTCTCCTCCTCCTCCTTCTGCTTCTCCTTTCTTCCTTCTTCCTTCTCCTTCTCCTCCTCCTCCTGCTTCTCCTTTCTTCTTCCTTTTCTTCTTCCCTTCCCCTTTGCCCCCCACTTGTCAATGCTCAGGGTTACTACTGACTCTGTACTCAGGAATCACTTTTAGTGTTTCTCAGGAGACCATATGGGATGCTGGGGATCAAACCCAGGTCAGCTGGATGCAAGGCCAGCACTGTATTCACTGTACTGTTTCTCTGTCCCTGAGCCTGTCACTGTCACTGTATCACTGTCTTCCCGTTGTTCATCGATTTGCTTGAGCGGGCACCAGTAACATCTCCATATGTCCTGTCTCATGCAAGTAGAGCCCAAGGGTACATGCTTGCTCCAGGAACATAAAGAGCCTCAAACCATTCCATCAGGTCATGGAATGAGGTCTAAAATAGTTACTGGTATTTGGCATATCAAATATGACACGGGTAGCTTGCCAGGCTCTGCCGTAGCATACTCTTGTAGTCGTCTCAAAATCCAGCATTTATTGATGAACCGGGCGCCTCATGAGCGGCTGGGCACAGGAGAGCCAGTAGCAGCTCTGCCCCATGTCTGTGAGTCTCTGGATCAGCATACCTGGGCCGGATTAAAAAAGACTGTTACAGGGTGGATCTCGATGAGCCGGGCTGTGATAGGCTGGTCTGCTGGGTGGAGTTCTGATGAGGGGGAAGTCGGATGTGGAAAATGGAGGCCCTCAGGGACTAACAGACATGGGGCAGAGCTGCTACTGGCTCTCCCTGTGCCCAGCCACTCATGAGGCGCCCGGGAGGGGATGGCAGGTTCTAACCCTGGCCCGCCTCCCCAGCAGAGCCTCACAACAAACCAGATAACCCCCCCACACACACTCCATGAGGGCCTCCATTTTCCACATCCGGACTGAGCTTGTCATTTTTTATAATAGTGTCTGATTTATCAAGTTAATGCTGACATTAATGAGTTGGGAAGTGTTCCCACCTTCCCAATTTGGAAGAGTATATATAGTCAGTATTATGTTTTTAATAAATGGTTTCTAGAATTCATTAGTAATAGCGTGTGCTTCAGCCTTTTCAACAGTTCCCTTGCCCTTGACTTTTTTTTTTTTTTTCTTAACCTTCGATTGGTTCCCTTTTTTTTTTCTTTTTTTTTTTGGGGTCACACCCGGCATTGCTCAGGGTTTCTCCTGGCTCTACACTCAGGAATTACTCCTGGCGGTGCTCGGGGGACCATATGGGATGCCGGGATCGAACCCAGGCCAGCATGGGCCGGCTGCGTGCAAGGCAAAAATGCCCTACCCGCTGGACTATTGCTCCAGCCCCAATTGGTTCCCCTATCTTTATGCTGGTTACTACTGCACAATTAATTACTATTTGTATGACTGTTGAATTTAAGGATACTTAATTTCCACTTTTTCTTTCCTTCATTCAGGAAAACATAGAACCTCTTCAGGTAGCATTTGCAGTTCTGAGTCCTCTTAGTAGGTCTTCAATCTCAGAGACTCTTTCAGGTAGTAACTTTGCTTTACATATATATGCATATACACACAACATGAATTTTGTTTTAAATTGCAATAATGTATATTTGGTTTAAAAGACTTTAATTTCAAGTAAAGTTTTTTGCCTATTCCAAATCTCACAATTCATATCTCTATATTTAACTACCTTAGTTTAGTTCCAGATTTGTTTTTATTTTGTGCTATATCCGGTGGTTTTTAGAGCTCCTGGTGGTGCTCAAGAGACTATCTGGGGTGCTGGGGTTTGAATCCAAGTCGGCTGCATGAAGACAAGTACCCTCCCCACTGTATTCTCTGCAGCCCAAGTAGTTCTGCTTTTGCAGTAGCAAATAGTGGGTCTGTCCTTTTCGATGTTCTTAAGGTACTTTGACAGAATCTTAAGATAGTTCCTGTGAAAGAATTTGCGTAATCAATGTCTAAGAATTAGTCTTAAATATGAAGAATAGCTTATTGACATTAACATGGTATTTGGGGCATATATTTTTTCCAAAGACCTAGCATTTTTCTGAGCATGACTAAATGACAAAGCTCTTGGTTTTCATGAAAAACAAAGACTTGACTGGTATATCTAATATAAAAAACACTTAGAAGAAGAACAATTCATTTCTCTTTCTGGTTGAGATCTTTTAATGGCTTCTGTTGGCTATCAAACACAAATCAGGCTTATTAGCATGAAATTTTAGTTACAGATTTTTGCGCTAGAGCTCATTTTTGAGAGTAACCTACTTTGCTTCAAACCATGTCCTCTCAAAGCGTACTGCCTTTTATTTATACCATAGAAAGTGAACAAATTTAAGTAGGTGGTTTGGTTTGGTTTTTGGACCACAACCCAGAGTGCTCAGGTCTTGTTTTTCTGTGTTCAGGGATCACTTCTGGTAGGGCTTGGGACCTTATGGGGTGCCAGGGTTCAAACCAAGGTTGGAAACATGAACGGCAAGAGCCCTGCCCACTGTACTTTTTATTGAGCCTCCCAAATTATTTTACCTTTTATAAAGTTATATTTTTATATTTATATTCTTCTTAGTATCATTTACAACAGTTCTATTGTATGAAATTTAAGTTGTAATAAATGGACATCATTAAAGTTGCTAGTACATATTGTATTATAATTTTATTATACATTGTATATGCTATCTCCATGTAAAGGGCAGGAGTTTTGGAATAGTCATTAAATAAAGCACTAAAATTCTTTTTTAAATCTTGAAAGTTAATTTTTATTTTTTGAGTGAGGATGGGTCTGGGCCATATCTGGTAGAGCTCAGGACTTACTTCATACTTGGGTTTTGTGTTCAGAAATCACTCCTAATAGTGCTGTTGAACCGTTTGTAGGTGCTTAGGATCAAACCCAAGTCAGTTCTGTGCAAGGCAAGGGAGGACCTTACCCATTATGTTATCTCTCTTGCCCCTTAAAAAGTTTAATTCTGATGTTTAGACATGATATGATTATTGAAGTACATCCTACTCAGATTATCCAGTATATCCAAACGATTATGATTTGTTTGTTAATTACACTGATGTTGCTATCTTTTCCACCAGGCACTGACCCCTTCAGCTCTTCAAATACCTGTGAGAAAATATCTCCTCCTAAAGTTGGTAGAGTAACAAGAACATCAAAAGAAGAAGTGTACGTGTTTAAATGTATATTATTTTTGTTATAAACCTTATGAATTTTTTTGTTGTACATGATCAGTGATTATAGATAAATCCTTGTTTGACCAACATCAAATAAGAGCTAATATTTCACCCTACTTAGCATATAATCTTCTGATAGGATTTTAATTCTTTCAGAAGAAAATTAAACAAAATACTTTCCAAGTTTTGTTAATAACAGAAAGTAATCTGTTTGATAGTTAGGGATTAATGTTGTTTTGTGAAGTTATTAAAGAGTAGAGTAGGAAAGGGGTGTATGCGCAAGCCGAAGATTGTAAAAGACTAGCAGTTAAAAAACCACTCTGGTTGTTTTCCTGTTTTTTGTTTTTTTTTAGTTACATCTGGCAGTACTGGCTCAGAGACTTTCCAGGCTTGGTTCATAGAAGTTCCTTCCTGGCAGTGCTTGGAGAACCACATTCACTTCCAGGAATTGAGCCTAGTCCTGCTTCTGCTGCAGACCTTTGAGTGACCATCCCAGCTCTGTTTTATATTTTTTATCAGTGGGGTTCACATGTGTGAGCCTAACTCCATTGACTCAGTAGCGTTTGCTCTTTTTATTAGGTTACAAAGTCTTTGGACTTTCCTCTTTACTATATTAGTGCAAAAACATATTTTATCTTTTTTATTCAGGCACCATGATTTACAGTTATTCATAGCTGAGTTTCTGACACAGTGTTGCAATACCAGTCCCATTTCCAGTGTTCCTCCATCAGTGTCCTCAGTTTCTCTCACGCTTCAACCTACTTCCTTGACAGGCACATATTTGAGTTTGATTGTTGTAGTTTCAAGGTCATATTTTCAGTTTTGTTAGTTCTGAAAGTATAGATGGAGATATGCCACATGTCTATACTGCTAGTGTGTTTGAGGACCCTGCTGCCTTCCCAGGGCAGAGTCTCCCCATTTGCCTCTTATGTCTTTTATCTCCCCTTTGCCTCTTCTTACTACCGCCCCTCCCCCCCATCTTCTCTATTTCTTTCCCTGTCCTCATTTCTTTAATCTAGGGATCAGGGTAATCTAAGTATTGCCCCTACTGATACCTTTCCCTGTCCTCTGTGTCTGTATACCACAGATAAGTGATATCATCTATTTGTCTTCTTCTGACTTCACTTAATATGCTTTCCATTTCTATCTACATTGCAGCATATTTCATCTTTTTGCAGCTGCATAGTATTCTACTGTGTATATACCACACCTTCATTATTCACTCATTTGTCATTGGACACCTAAGTAAATTTTATATCCTAGTTATTGTGCTGAGTGCTGGAATGAATAATAGTGTGTCTATATATCCTTTTGAATGAACATCTTGTGTCCTTGGAGTAGATACTAAGATGTAGAATTGCAGAGTTATACAGCATTTCCATTCTTTTTCTGGGTAATCTCCATATTGTTTTTCAAATGGGTTAAACCAGACAACATTACCACCAGTAGAGATCGTTCTAGTGTTTCGTTGTTTTTTTTCTTTCTTTTTTTTTTGGTATGTATTATTCTCATTGGTATAAGATGGTACCTCATTATCATCTTGTTTTTTTGATGTCCCTCATAATAAAAGGATAAGTACATTTTAATGTGCCTATTGGCCATCCATCTCTCTTCTTCAGAGAAGTATCTGTTCATTTCTTCGTCCCACTTTTGATAGGGCTTTTAGATTTTATTTGTTGTTGATCTTTGTGAATGCTTTGTATGAATTCTTTGTATATTAATCTTTTTTATCTGATGTGATAAATGAAAATATTTTATCCCAATTAAAGTGCAGATTTGTATATGCTTAATAAAGTTTTGAATGTCAATTAATTTTTAAGTTTTTCATCCTTAAAAAGTAATTTTGTAGAGTACATGTACTTGTGGAAATTTTTTTTTAGAAATTGATTATCCCCCATCTGAGTTGAAGTTGGTGAAAATATTACTAATATAATTTTGAATTAAAATAAATTCAAATACAAAATGATAGAAACAGCATAGGAATGAAAATATTTGAGACATGCATGAAAATCGCATATTTCATGGTATTCCTACTTCAAATTCTTTATAGCAATTGATCAGTATTGGAGAAGAAAACATTTCCAACATACCTAATACAGAAGTTCAACCTTGTAAAGAAAATAAAACGAAAAGGAAGAGGTCACAAGAAAGCAAGCTCCCAGTCAGAGTACATCCTAAAAGAACCAGGTAAGTGTATATGTAAAGATGTAGTAGAGTTGAATGGATGTGTCTGATACTGGGGTGAAGGGAGTGAGTTGGGGGCTACACCCAGCAAAGCTCAGGGTTTCCTCCTGACTCTGTTCTCAGAGATTACTCTTGGCGGTGCTTGGGGGACAGTATGTGGTGCAGCAATTGAACTAGGTTGACAGCATGCACGTTGGGTTCCTTAAGCCTGTACTATATCTCCGGCTCTAGAGGTGGTGCATTTCTTTGTCGAAACATTGGGAAAACATGGATACCCTCTTTTTTCTTGTTAACTTTGCACTATCTTAGTATAGAATAGAAAAGGCCATAATAAATGACATAATTGTTTAGATCCCAGTTTTGGCATCTTCCACATTATATTTTTGACATAGTAGGTCAACCAAGTATATTCAATTCTTAAGTAATGTAATTTTGTTCTACATCATTTTGTTACAGCACTGATTAGAAAAATAATTCCCCATGAGTGAATGAAATTCCATTATTTAAGGACCTGGTTTTGTTCCATGTCTTCTTGAGAGGTTAAAGTCACAGCTCCCAAGAACCTATCAACATCAATACGTGAGAACTTAATTTTATCATTGGCACTCAGGTGCTCAGTTTATTTTTTTTAATATGATCTACCATCTCACTTCATATTCTTAAGCAGAGATGAGTATAGCCTCTGACATTTCTTTGACTTAGCCTTTACTGGTATAATACTTCAAGTTTTTAGGGAAGAATTTAGAAACTAAGCCTTCTTCAATACTCCAAAAGGCTAAGCCAGCTAGATTACCCATTTAAAGTGTGTTATGCACATTTTTTATGCTTTCTCTGACCATAACATCCTCTCCATTGAGTGTTCTCACGCCCTCATATAACTCTTCTAGGACTCATTTTCTCTGGTTCCTGTAATTAGTCTCTGGCTTTTCAGATATGCTTTAATTTCCTGTTTCCTTGTTTGTCCTAAGCTGCATATGTAGCCTGTAATTAACTACAAGCTACATAAGTAGCTTATGATGATAACTTGTCAGTGACTCTGTGTTTTTTCCCCTCTCAACTCTGGTTGAAACTCTGGTTTCAGTGCTGTACTGTGCTGCCTAACATTGCTCCTGGAGGGATTCATATGAGTATGAGTACAATTAATTGTTGGTGTTTCTTGCTCTGATCTCATTCTCCCAACTTGTGCTTTCACTGTAGTTTTCTAGGATATTTCATAATTTAGTGACTAAATTTCACTTCCTACTTTGAGATCTTACTCTTACTTGACATCTTCACAGCATTTAACAAGACTGAGATGTTTGACACCAACCCTTCACTGGAGTGTGTTTACTTTCTTCTGTTACTGATATATTTTTCCTCCATCACCCTTAAATATTAATATTTTTGAAGTTATATTCTTAGTCCTTCTGAATTGTGTCTTTCTTGGTGATTTCATATGCATCATGGTTGATGACTCCAACTCTTCATTCACCTGCTCACCAAACATCTCTACCTAAACTGTCTATATGACCTCATAAACATACGTTTTAAGCCAAGGTTACTGCTCAAGTGGTAGATTGTTTGCCTACCGAATTCAATTCTGAGCACTTCATGCCCATTCCCAGGCGTCCTGAACCTTACCTATTGTGTTGTTTCCGGCCCTAAAACTAATATTTTAAAATTTAAACTCATTAATTAATTTCCAGCATACTTTGAACCAAAAATATATCACTCAGTGTGACCCAGGTGTCCCCCAGCATAATCAGACTTAAAATTAAACTCTTATGCCCACAAACTATGCCAAGCATTCCTGGGAATGTCTCTAGTTCCCTGAGAGCTACTGGGTGTGGCACTAATTTTTTGTGGCTTGCTCATAGCTCTGCACTCTGGGATCACTCCTGGCAAGGGTTGGGGGCCCGGCTCGAAAGGAAGTTGGGTCGCACATATAAGGTAAGAGCCTATCTGCCATACTATCACTCTGGTCCTGAAACTAACATTTTAAAATTAAATTCATTTTTCATTCCAAGTATATGTACCCAAAAAGAGTCAATGAAGCTTTCCTCATGCGCAGTAAAAAATGCTATTGCCTCTTACAGTTTAGAAATGGTACAGGCCTCTCCCAAGTCAGCAAAACAAGAAGAAACTGGAAGTTCCCAGCTCATTCTTAGGACCCCTCTTTCCGGCGAGCCCAGGTACTCCTGGCTCGCACCAGGAATTACTCCGGCGCGCTCGAGGATCACCGGGATAGAAACCAGGCCGCACAGGCCGCCACCTGCAAGGCAACGCCCCCCTCGGGCTATCGCTCCCGGCCCATTAGGACCCCTCTCTTATTTAAAAATTCCCTTGCTCAGTACTCCCCCAAAGTATTCTATATATTCAATGTAGTCTCTTAGAATACCCATGGCATTTTTCAAAGAAAGAGCTCAAACACTCCTGAGAAACAACAAACCCCCCCTCGAAGCTAAAACAATCCTTGGTGAAAGAAGATGGGGGAACATCACTTTCCCCGATTGTTTCTTTGATTGTATTTGTGTGTGTGTGTGTGTGTGTGTGTGTGTGTGTGTGTGTGTGTGTATGTATTGCTTTTTAGGGTCACACCCAGCAGTGCACAGGGGTTACTCCTGGCTCTGTACTCAGGAATTACTCCTGACAGTGCTTAGGGGACTATATGGGATGCCGGGATGGAGCCCGGTCGGCTGCATGCAAGGCAAATGCCCTCCCTGCTGGACTATCACTCCATCCTCCCCAATTTTAAACTGTAGTACTGACTATCACTCCGTCCTCCCCAATTTTATTTTATTTATTTTTTAATATTTTATTATACCACCGTGAGATATACAATTACAACGTTGTTCATGTTTGGAGGTTTCGGTCACATAGTGTTCCAGAACCCCGCCCTCCACTAGTGCCCATTTCCCACCACCAAGCCAATGTCCCACCAATGTCCCCCATTCCCCCCTCCTCCCATAGCCTGCCTAAATGGCAGGTTCTTTATCTCTTTTCTCTCTCCCCTCTCTCTCTCTCTCTTCCTTCTCTTACATTGCTGGGTTGCACTACATACACTTAGAGGCCATCATGTGCATTTTTTGCCTGTATTTAGTGATCAGTTCTAGGTTGGTATTAGCCCTTTCGACATGTTCCCTTCTCTGTCTTACCTAACCTCTGACTCCCACACGTTTGTGGTAATTTCCACTTTTGGTAAGACCTCCTGATTCACATTTCGCCTGACATTGGATTTTGGTGTCATAATCACTTGATCACTTGAATCCCGTTATTCATCGATTTGCTCAAGCGGGAGCCAGTAACATTTCCATTGGACCCTATCACGTGCCAATGTAGCCCAATGGCATCTGGTTGATTCAGGAATATGAAGAGCCTCAAACCGTTCCTTCAGGGTCTTGACAAGGAAGTCTGACCATCTTGTAGGTGGGCGGCCACGTGATCTTTTGACATCCCGTGGGATCCAGTCGGTAATGGCTCTAGTCCAGCGGTTGTCTCCAAATCGCATTACATGTCCAGCCCATCTGATTTTCAATGCCTTGGCAAACGAGACAGCATCCCTGATTCTGGAATACGGACAGAGGTCAGAACTCCGGATTCCTTCTCTCACTTGAGTGAGGCGTGATATTCCAAGCATAGCTCTTTCGATTCCTCTCTGGGGAGACCCGAATAACATTCTCATCCTGCTTTTGTAGGGCCCAGGTCTCTGAGGGCGTATGTTAATGCAGGGAGAACGGTGGAGTCAAAGAGATGTGCCCGGAGCTGGAGGTTCTTTGTCCTTTTAGCTATTTCTTCGATGCCTTTGAAGGCATTCCATGCCGCTCTCTTCCTCCTGCACAGCTCAGGTTTTAGGTCGTTCATCATGTTGATTTCTCGACCTAGGTACACATAACTGCTGCATTCAGAGATGTTTGTTCCATTGAGAGTGAATGGGGCCTCTGGAACTAGTTCATTCTTCATAAACATTGTTTTCTTTAGATTCAGCTGTACACCTATCTTTCCACATTCTCGGTCAAAGTCAGCCAGCATTTGTGCAGCTTGGCTAATGTTTGGTGTTATTAGAACGATGTCATCAGCAAAGCGGAGGTGGTGTAGTTGCCGACCATCTATCTTCACTCCCATTCCTTCCCATTCTAATTGTTGCATGATGTTCTCGAGGGTGGCGCTGAAGAGTTTTTGGTGAAATGGTATCACCCTGTCGAACCCCTCTTTTCACATTAATGATCACTCTTTGTAGAATGGTGAGATCCTGGTGGTGAATCCGTAATACAGCTCACGAAGGATCTTGATGTATTGGGTTTGAACACCCTGTTTGGCTAGGGCTTCGATGACTGCTTCAGTCTCCACAGAATCAAAGGCTTTCTGTAAATCAATGAAGCGTGAGACAGAGCGGCATCTTGTACTCCCCTACAAACCTCAATGAGCTTGGTTACCGTGTGGATATGGTCGATTGTGCTGAATCCTTTCCGGAAGCCTGCTTGCTCGCATGGTTGTCCTTCATCTAGTGTTCTGCCAATCCTGTTCAGGATGACTCGGTAAACAGCTTGTAGATGACGGACAACAGGCAGATGGGGGCGATAGTTGCCAATGTCGTGAATGTCTCCCTTCTTGAACAGTAGAACTGTCCTGCTGGTTTTCCATTGGGAGGGCACCTTGTATTCGGACAGGTAGCGTGTGAAGAGCCGAGCTAGTGTATTGATGAGTACACTAGCTTGGCTCTTCATACGCTACACACACACACACACACACACACACACACACACACACACGCGTCATAATATATATATGTACATATATATATATATATATATGTCATGCAAATAAATGCAGTCATTCTATATCTCTCTCTTTCCTTCTGACTAACTTCACTCAACATGGTCCTTTCCATGCCCATCCATTTATAGGCAAATTTCATAACTTCATTTTTCCTAACAGCTGCATAGTATTCCTTTGTGTAGATGTACCACAGTTTCTTTATCCAGTTATCAGTTCTCGGGCATACTGGTTGTTTCCAGGTTCTGGCTATTGTGAATAGTGCTGCTATGAAAATAAAAGTGCGGATTGTGTTTCCGCTGTGTCTTTGGCTTTCCCAGGGTATATTCCCAGGAGTGGTATGGCTGGGTCAAAGGGGAGCTCAATTTCTAGTCTTTGGAGGAATGTCCATATTGTTTTCCAGAAAGGTTGTACAAGTCGACATTCCCACCAACAATGTATGAGTCCCCTTTTCTCTGCATCCACGCCAGCACTTGTTGCTTTTACCCTTTTTGGATATGGGCCAGTCTCTGTGCAGTGAGGTGATATCTCATTGTTGTTTTGATTTGCATCTCTCTGATGATTAGTGATGATAAGCATTTTTTCATATGCCTTTTGGCCATTTGAATTTCTTCCTTGTCAAAAGTTTCTGTTCATCTCTTCTCCCCATATTTTAATGGGGTTGGCTGTTTTCTTCTTATATAGCTGTACCAGTGTCTGATTTATCCTGGATATTAACCCCTTATCAGATGGGTGTTGGGTGAATATTCTTTTCCCATTCTGTGGACTGTCTTTCTATCTTGGTCACTGTTTCTTTCCGGTGCAGAAGCTCTTTAGTTTCATGTAGTCCCATATGTTTATATTTTCTTCTAGTTGCTTTTGTTAATGGTGTTTCACCTTTGAAGATGTCTTTAGCTTCAATATTGTG